>QXTE01000077.1:98215-148907 GCA_003942145.1 Platysternon megacephalum | reverse complement strand
GACTGGAAAAAAGCTAATGTAGTGCCCATCTTTAAGAAAGGGAAGAAGGAAGATCCAGGGAACTACAGGCCAGTTAGTCTCACCTCAGTCCCTGGAAAAATCATGGAACAGGTCCTCAAGGAATCAATCCTGAACCACTTAAAGGAGGGGAAAGTGATCAGGAACAGTCAGCATGGATTCACCAAGGGCAAGTCATGCCTGACTAACCTAATTGCCTTCTATGATAAGATAACCGGCTCTGTGGATGAGGGGAAAGCAGTGGATGTGCTATTTCTGGACTTTAGCAAAGCTTTTGATACAGTCTCCCACAGTATTCTTGCCAGCAAGTTAAAGAAGTATGGGCTGGATGAATGGACGGTAAGGTGGATAGAAAACTGGCTAGATGGTCGGGCTCAACGGGTAGTGATCAATGGTTCCTTGTCTAGTTGGCAGCCGGTATCAAGTGGAGTGCCCCAAGGGTCGGTGCTGGGGCCGGTTTTATTCAATATCTTCATTAACGATCTGGAAGATGGTGTGGACTGCACCCTTAGCAAGTTTGCAGATGACACTAAACTGGGAGGAGTGGTTGAT
The DNA here is from genome assembly GCA_003942145.1 of Platysternon megacephalum. NCBI lineage: Eukaryota > Metazoa > Chordata > Testudines > Platysternidae > Platysternon > Platysternon megacephalum. The sequence goes on along the minus strand of QXTE01000077.1, from coordinate 148,337 downwards.
ACGCTGGAGGGTAGGGATAGGATACAGAGGGACCTAGACAAATTAGAGGATTGGGCCAAAAGAAATATGATGAGGTTCAACAAGGACAAGTGCAGAGTCCTGCATTTAGGACGAAAGAATCCCATGCACTGCTATAGACTAGGGACCGAATGGCTGGGCAGCAGTTCTGCAGAAAAGGACCTAGGGGTTACGGTGGACGAAAAGCTGAATATGAGTCAACAGTGTGCCCTTGTTGCCAAGAAGGCTAATGGCATTTTGGGTTGTATAAGTAGGGGCATTTCCAGCAGATCGAGGGATGTGATCATTCCCCTCTACTCAGCACTGGTGAGGCCTCATTTGGAGTACTGTGTCCAGTTTTGGGCCCCACACTACAAGAAGGATGTGGATAAATTGGAGAGAGTCCAGCGGAGGGCAACAAAAATGATTAGGGGGCTGGAGCACATGACTTACGAGGAGAGGCTGAGGGAACTGGGATTGTTTAGTCTGCAGAAGAGAAGAATGAGGGGCGATTTGATAGCTGCTTTCAACTACCTGAAAGGGGGTTCCAAAGAGGATGGATCTAGACTGTTCTCAGTGATAGAAGATGACAGAACAAGGAGTAATGGTCTCAAGTTGCAGAGGGGGAGGTTTAGGTTGGACATTAGGAAAAACTTTTTCACTAGTAGGGTGGTGAAGAACTGGAATGGGTTACCTAGGGAGGTAGTGGAATCTCCTTCCTTAGAGGTTTTTAAGGTCAGGCTTGACAAAGCCCTGGCTGGGCTGATTTAGTTGGGTTTGGTCCTGCTTTGAGCAGGGGGTTGGACTAGATGACCTCCTGAGGTCCCTTCCAACCCTGAGATTCTATGATTCTATGATTCTTTAACTTGCTGGCAAGAATACTGTGGGAACAAGGATGTGTCCTTCCTATCACGGCCCTGGCTTTGGCACATCCTCAGTTCTCCTGTTTCATAGGAAGCCTCAATCACCTATTCTACTAACTCCCTGCACAAAGAGACAACAGTTCTGGGCATATTTTCTACTAGTCTCCATTCCTGTGTACTTTACTTTTCATAAAACTGAAACCATCTCTCTATGCTACAAAACCTTGAGGCAGGAAAGGAAGATCATGCACTGATTCTTGTGTGGAGGGGATGTGGGAATGAATTGGCTTTGCAGGGTCTGAGATTTGCATGAACTGTAAAAACTCATGTATGTTAATTAGTTATGAGCTCTTAAAAATAAAGTCTATACCCAACACAGAATAAGAATCCAGAAGAATGTTTGTGTGTGTGGCTACATCTCGAGAGATGGGTACGATTTTAAATGACTACACAGAAGAATCTGATTGTTGGTTTTGGCTGAACAAATGTAACTTATTAAATTAAAATTTAAAAAGAGTTCTTCAAATGTCCTGAAAAAAATAAGTCTGAAAAACTGTTATTTACGTATGTCCTTATAAATTACATTCTCTGGGATACCGACAACATTTTATAAGGAAATTATTTCTGCCAGACAAGAAGGATTTACTTAAAGTTGATAATTAGAAGCTTTTAATTTTGGTGTGTCTTAGACTTTGTTTACCATTAATCTCTTTGACACTTGCAAATCAGCAGTAGGATTATTTAAATCTATCTGAGTAAGAAAACAAAGATTGAATCCACAGTCTATAAAGCAAATATTGTAACACACATGCAGACGGGAATTCCTAATATGAATTTATATTCTCAGAGTAACTAGTGTCAATATGGATTTGCTTTTAAATTGAAACTATTACAATTATATTTGAAATTATGTATTAACTGCCTATACAAACTATACACACTGCTTAATCAAGGAAAAAACTGCTTAACTGTGCTGGGAACTACAAAGTCACGAGGCAGAAAACTGGAGATTTTATATATTATTTACACATATACACACTTTCTTATCTCAGAATCATCTTAGAATGATTACAATAGTTTTAGCTCAGCTTTTAGCAGAACTGCACCATAATCAAAAATCTGTAAGATACAAGCTGATATGGTCACTGAAGAGATAACCAGAGCTGAGCTAAGTCTCCTCCTAGATGTCTGAATAAGACCACTTCCAGTCCTGGTGTAACTCATTAACTTTGAATAACTGATTAACTGTAAACTAAATGCCAAACCAAACAGTTCACTCATACTCCTTAATAGCCTACAGGACTCATTTATATTTATTGGCAAATGTATGATCTTATAATTGTCTCTCAAATAGTCTATTTTGATGTAATATTGCATATAAATTTAACCATTTAACTTTGGAGAAGAAAAAAAAGACTGTGTGGAATCCAAATTTCCTGCCAAAGACTGTGTTTCAAATAAGTAGCATGCAAGTTTAATTAGTTCTTTTGTGATAGTTGGAAGCTTAGAGCTCTTAGCAAGCTTGAGTTTTATTTTTTATAGTTATTCAACCAAAGTGCTGTGCACATTAACAAAAACAACTATTCCAGACATTTCTCCAGTTATTCAATGAGTTTCAATGCAGAACAGAAATACATATTTAACACTGACTTTCTTAGGTTCACATTCTGTAAGATCAGAAACATGCTGCACTGCCTGCTATTTTTGGATCTAAAAAGATGTATTTGAGGTTGATGTGATCAACACACAGGAGAGATATAAGTGGGTTAGCATCTAAAAATTTGAGTTAATATGTTCCTCCTTTCACATAGATCAAGAATATGTTAAATACTGGGATAGTTACAAACTAGCTGTGTGTGGGGATTTTTGTAAATCACTGTAAAATAATGAGCCTTTTCATTGAGGTAATTTTGGACACTGAATCAAAGAGAGAAGAAAAGTTTGAGCATGTACAGCCAAATTCTAACAGCTCAGTCATGGTTTTGCCACAAGGCCAGAGTTAGGGGCAGCACATTGTTGTCCTGGCCCAACAGCACCCTGCAAAGAAGATTGTGACTCAATGAATGGGTTCCTTTGGGTCCAGTTCTATTGCCTTTGAAATCAATGAGAGTTTTATTTTGATTTCAATGGAAGCAGAAGCAACCCCTTTACAGAAATCAGCCCATTCCAAGCTTATTCCCTGAAGATTTTGGTGTTCTCATGAGGTGACAGTTATGGGACTTAATCTTTCCCAGGACAGATGCTAAGATGACAACCCAGACAAGCCGTAAATGCCTTTAGTGGTATCTTCAACAGCTTCTGTATTAAGATATGCTGTATATGTGTGTGTATAATTAAATGTCTTGGTACACTATTCAAAGAAATCTGCAAACTAGGTTTACTTGCCCTGCAGTTTTTAAGCTTTAATTTTCAAAATATATTTGGGAAAGAGCTCATAATGTGCCACAGTTGGTGCAGTAGAATGATGAGCCGATTTATAAACTTGAGAAGGCTATATCAACAATATTACTATGGGGAAATTTTTCTTTTTCATGTGTGTACCTAATTTCCCTATATCCAAAGGATACTAGACCCTTAAAGTGTAACACTTATTTACTGACATCCTTAAAATTATTTGAGAATCTTATTTCCCTGGCTTAGTATAGGAACCAAATAATTGTTTGCTAAATGGATATGAAATAAAATTTAGTGTATAACATAATATGCAAATATATCAGGCCAGTAGCTTTCCAATAAGAGCACTGAAAATACTTTAAATTATATTTGATATTCATAGAACATCCAGTTGAAAATCATTATTGAACAATAGCTTTGATGCAGAGGAAACAAAGTTATTCTATGTCCTGCCAGCAACTTCCAATCTGCAAAATATAGGACAAACTTAACTATGCATTGTACTGAGAATGTGTGAGGGCATATGAAGTACATTCTCATTAGCAACTCTGCTATTGTTGTCCATTAATCCAGGATTCTACTCAGACTATATTTTCTAGTTATTGATGGAGTTGTGTTTTGCATTTTGTGATTGGCAAAATGCATGTTATTTGAATTTCTGGCTTATTTTCTGCGTTATGGCAAGTGACTGTTCCTTTCTAAGTCATTATAATATCATTTGTCATCATGAATTCATTTTGAATTATCTTCATTACCTTTAGGAAATGAATTAAATATAGAAAAGCAGGGAGTGAATTAATAGGATGCAAAAGTATGCCATGTTCTTCAGAATAAGGGACTGATCCTGTTCTCACTGAAGTTGAAAGCAAAACTCTCAGGTCCCAATTCTCTGTGGCACTGTACCATATCTAGTCATTTAAACCAGAGTAAAGTGAGTGTAAAATGCTACCAAATCAGGATGGCAGCATTTTTCATCCACCTTGCAGTCACATTGCACTGCTGTGATTACACAAGATGCAGTACAACAGAGAATCCCCCTCTGCCCCTCTTGTGAACAGCATCAGCCCAGCTGTTCACTCCCCCCCTCTCCCTCCCTCCTATGAAAAATGGTTGGACCCAGCTGCCTCTCCCATCTCCCATACTTGAAAATAACCATTTGTGCCAGTTGGACAGCTCAGTTCCCTCCCTCAGAGGCATCTTTCTGTTTCTTTAAAGGAAGGGATGAGGAAAGAACAAGGAGGGCAGAGCTGCCAGAAGAATGTGTTTTGAGCACCAGTGAGACAGCCCTGGAAAGGTACAGCCGGCCAGCATTAGTTGTATTGAATGGGGAGGAAAGCCAGCTTTGATCATAGCTAAGGGCAGCCTGGGTGAAGACTACCTTCCACCCCAGGCTGTCCCACAAGAAGTCCAGACAGGTGCCTTCTCCCCAAACTTCACAGCCTCCAGTCAGCCTGAGCAGGGTCCCTCTTCCCCCATTTTCACTTCTAGCAGAATGCCAAAATTGGTTTATTTGATTCACACCATGAGAAAATGTCCCTAAAACCAATTTTCATAACTAAAAAAGTCACAAGAATCATGGCAGAGTGCCCAACAACCTCCATGTCCCCCCCCCCCATAAATTTCTGTCATTTGTCACATATTCAGGTAGCTTGTGTCAGACACTGGCAGGTGCAAAGATTGAATGGTATGGTCTTATTTATTTATTTAATGTATTTTACTTCGTTTAACAGTGTGTCAGGGCTCTTCCCTTAAATTACTGGGTGTGACTGACTAATACCAGCCAGGTATAACATGGCAACTGAAGTACAAGCTACCGCATCTAGCTCCACCACTTTACTACAATCTTAACCGGCAACATTTCTTCTCTTCCAGGTCTAGACCATCGAGGCAGTCACAAGCCCTCTAACCTGAAAGGTTCCAAATGTGTGGTTGCTTTGTGATATGAGCACACAGAAGAATGGATGAAACCGCCAAACTAAATTTCCACTTATGACCTAAGTCAGGATATGATTTAACTGACAGTTGTACTATTTTTAATCACACAATGTATCAACAGTATCAAGAAGAGGGGTGGGGTGAAAGTGGCATTTGCCTGGTGCAGACTGAATGAAAAGAAAGAAAAAAAAAAGCTCATGTAGAAGGCAATAAAAAAAAGTCTTCTTGCAATACCTATATCACAGGAAATTAAAAATACATTAAAAGAGCTAACAGAATAGTAGACCGATAATAATGTGTAGTGGGGCTATCTCACTAATGTGAAGACTATAATAACTCAACAGGATAGAAGTGGCATAGGATTTACTATGGGATAGGATGTGTGGAGCAAACTTATCAGTATGAAGCTGGTTATATTATGCTTTTTATTTATTGCAGTTAAACTGCATTAAAAACTTTAGTTTTGAAATGTATTCAAAGAAAGAGTAATATCTGGATTCACTACTGGAGATTTCATAGTCAAATGCTATTTTAGTTTTGGGCACTGATGTTCAATATTATCTGAAATGGGTAAGAAAAAGATTGCTACTCAGTGTAATTAAATGTAGTTTAACCAATATGACATACAGGATAATACTACAGATGAGTCTAGAGTAGAGCTGGATGAACAACAGATTTTTCAATTTGCTCCCAGTTCTGACAAATTAAAAGAAAGTTTTAGGTCAAAATATTTTGTTTGCCCAAAATTGTTTCATTTCAATTTTAATGAAAGGAAATTTTCAAATAAAGTCATTTCAAATCAAACTTTTAAATATTTTATTCTGAAAATGTCAACATGAAAAGTTGTGATTTTTTCAGAATTTTTTAAAAATGTTTTTTGCCTGATTGAAATAATTTCAACCATTTAGAAATCATTTCAATGCCACTGAATCTGCATTGTTTGCTGAAAAAAATTTTTGATAAAAAAAGTTGCCCAACTCTAATGTACAGTAAATACATTGCTACTATTTACTGAAAGGATTTTAATTACAACATAGACTATACCAGCATCTGTCAGAATGGTTATGAATGTTGATAGAGCCCAGATGGTGAAATAAAGTTGTGTAGTCATTCCATCTCACTCTACTGATATTGCTGCCTCAGGATGATCTTTAAGAATTCTGGAAAACCTACCTTATGAGAGGAGACTCAAAACCTAAGCTAAAAAGGCAGAGGAGAGACATGATTGCTCTCTATAAATACACCAGCGGGATAAATACCAGGGAGGGAGAGGAGTTATTTAAGTTAAGTGCCATTGTGGACACAAGAACAAATTAAGTACATTTCAAATGTCTCTAAAGTTCAGTAGAACAAAAACAATAAAATCAGTGACAAAATCTTTCATACATAGTATCTCCAAGGGGCATCTAGAACATACGAAGATAGAGCAATAACGCCTCCCTTTTCTTATCAAGCCTCTTATTATTTCTCTCCATAGTCTCCTTGCTCTTTCCACTCATTCTTCTCATTGCAGACTAGCCACAGCAAGAGATACCAAGGGGGAAAGGCCTTGCCCAAAACAATCAGAAAAATACAACATCCAAATTTGACTCAAATACTACCACCTTTGGCTACAATTAACTCTCCGTTACTGCCACAAACCCAAATTATTTCAATGGCAGATTTCTCTTCTCTGAATCTGATCAGCTGGGCACTTAGATTTCTTTACTCACTTTTTTTTGTTTCTGGTCTTTTCTTATTGAAAGTAGATGCTTCTTTAATTGAAGTGGAAACGCAGAATTTTCCTTTCAAAAATTAGTTTGGATGTAAAATTTAAGTGAAGTAAAAACCACAGAGCTGGATTCTACCCCCTATTACACATATACAAAGTTATGCCTAGAAACTTTAAGGGGCCGGGGGGGGGGGGGGGGGGGGGGGGGTTGAGGGGGAGGAAGATATGGCTATTTGGCTACCCAGAAAGTTCTGCTGGAAATCTGACCAAAAAAAGATCATTCTACTAGCTTTGTTCCTGATTCTAAATTTCAGCTTTTTCCAAAAGCTCAGTCTGCAGCTGTATTATAAGAAACTTAATTTCAGTAATTTTACAGACTCCTGTGTTCATGCTGTACAACTTCACATTACACAAATACTGCAACAATGGGAATTAATAAGCATGTGGTATGTTGAATTACTAGATAAATTTTTTATCTGTTCCTCTATGTTACCTCATTTAGGTCTGAAATGACAAGTCATAGTTATTACAACCACTGAAAATTGCCTGTGATTAGCAACAAAAATATATTATCCTAAGTTAATTATCTTCTTCATCTGAAGCACATGATGATCACTACCAGTTCTTAGCCATAAAAGAAAATGCACGACGTCCTCACTGTTAATAGTTCTTAAAAAAAAAAAAAAAAGCTGGAGAACATATTCAGTCATTAACAAAACGATCTGGTAAGTGAAGTACATTCTGTACAGTACCTTTTTATATTTTCACACATCAGGCTAATTCAGCCTTACAGGGAATTTTCTGATCTGTAGAGAGATAAATGGTTTATTTATCACTGGAAAAAGAGTACAAGACACAAAATTCTTATCATAGGTATAGCAGTGAAAACTGAATAAACATCTCATAAAACTCTATCGTTCAGGGGATTTACAACTCAACCATGAAAATTTCCTTTGGACTGAGAAATAGAATTTGGGGTTTCAGTACAGGGAAAAAAATATATATATATCTTTTCTTTTTTCCCCCCACCAAAATTGTATCAGATTAATAATGACTGAATCGATTTTGAATGTCTGAAAATGATCAGGGCCAAATTCTGTCTCTTTGCGTTCTCTACCGTACCAAATAAGTGGGGAAGTGGCATAATTTTGTGACTTTGTTCCAGTGACAGGGAACCCACACACACACTATTAATACTACTTAATCTGCGCAAAAGAGATTAGGATGCATATGCTAAATATGTTAAAATGTCCAGAAAATAAACCCCACTTGAGACTACCCTTCCAGGAAGGGCCTGTGAAGTATGAACTCCTTGGGTTTTGGGGGGTTGAGGATTAAGTCAGAAGTACTATTGCACCCTGTGGTTCCCTTCTTGGCCAGGGTTTTTCCACACATGTACACATAAACCAGACCCAGAAACCAAGTCCAAAACAATATATGTAGTAAATTCAACTTGAGGGCTTCTATCCTTATATTTTAAACAACAAAAAACCCACACAGTCCTGTGAACATGGACCAAAACTTTCCAGTTGAGAATAGAAATACACCAGTGTTCTGTGGGATACTGTAGTATTCATTAAGTGTATATACTGCAAAAAGAGCTTTGTTAATCGAAATTTACGTAATTATTTTATCATGGCCACTACATAATCTGAATTGCAGTTATGTCTGTTGAGGGATATTAATAATAGTGCAATTTATTTGTTTTACATAGCACATAGAAGCTCCACTGAGATTGGAATGCAATTTTGCTAGGCACTGTACAAAAACATAATATCTAACCTAAAGAATTTACAGTCTCCCATTATCTATAAGACAGAGGGCTGGAAGGGAAACAGAGGGGAAGTGAATTGCCCAAAAAATCATCCAGTAGGTCAATCTCAGTGCCGGGAATAGAAGCAAACTTTTCTCCCTCACTGTCATAGAATCATAGAATCATAGAATCTCAGGGTTGGAAGGGACCTCAGGAGGTCATCTAGTCCAACCCCCTGCTCAAAGCAGGACCAAACCCAACTAAATCAGCCCAGCCAGGGCTTTGTCAAGCCTGACCTTAAAAACCTCTAAGGAAGGAGATTCCACTACCTCCCTAGGTAACCCATTCCAGTTCTTCACCACCCTACTAGTGAAAAAGTTTTTCCTAATGTCCAACCTAAACCTCCCCCTCTTGCAAGACTGTCTCATGCCCTCTCCCTGGCCCATGCTGCCCCCTCTTTTTTTTTTTTTTTTTTAAAGGTAAGATTTTAACCCTAAATCTGTATTAAAAGAACATTAATTGTATGTTAACAGAGGTTATTCAGACCTCACCTGGTAGTTCTCTCTGTCCCTAACCCTGCTGTGCCTTGGTACTGCTTCTTCTGGGGCACAATAGACCGTGACCACAGATAACGTAACAAATGTCTTATCATTATTCATCATAATATAAGGGCATGAGTTAGGAAAAAGTATTTTTAACCATAACTCTGATTTCCTTGCTTTTAGGGAGTTTGTTGGATTCTTGTATCATTTCCATTTAGTATTCGGTGTTCCCATATGAATGCTAGCAAGTATGTTGCAGACACTAATAAGGGCAGACATTTATTTAGAAAGCAGCCAGGAACAGAAAGTCTGTTTTACTGAACTGAAAGTAAACAAGGTAGCCCAAAATGCAGAAGGTTCTAGCAGTGGATCAAAGTACAGAAGGTGACAATAGCCCCATCACAGCAACTGGTCTCCTTATCCACTCTTTAACGTGTCTCATAATAGCCTGTTGACTCATGCTAGAAGCTGGACCAGGTGGGATTCATTGGTTCCGACACAGGTTATGAGGCTCTCTGTGTCTATAAGTGAGATGAGGACACTAGGGGCAGGGGCAGAAGACTGGGCAGGAAGAAACCTTAGAATAAGCTAAGCTCAAGAGAAAGTTCAGGCTGAATTTTGTGTTTTTATTTAATTTAAAGTTAACAGTAAAAGGACACCCAAGGAGGGTGCTAAATCAGCATGCATTTTATGCTTGGGATGTTATAGGAAGACTGTTCATTCACATGAGTGAAGATGTAGACACAAGAACAGCAGAAGACAACAAAGGGAGAGTAAGGGAGGGGCAAAGGGAGGAAATGAGGAATCAGAGCAGAAATGTAGGTGGGAGCCAGTAATATCTTCTGGACAGAGCCTCAATTAAGGAGAGGATATGATGGACCACCGTGCAAGCTCTACAGGAAGCCATGCCAATCTATGGCCAGTGGAGGAAGGGTAAAGGTCGTTTTTCAGCTTTTGCCTGAAGACACAATGGAAGCTGGAGAAGCAATGGAGTGATGAAAAGAGAGGAAACGAACGCCCATATCCTTTGACCAACTTCTCTTTTAGATCAGACTGTATTGAAAATTAGAGATGGACACACTACATCATATCATCACCTAGTCCATTCTTATCAGTGCAAGATTGGTCCTATACTACTTTTTATAGATCATTATCAAGACAAAGATCTGCCATTTGGAACCGCAAAACACTACTGAATGACAGCCTACATGAGAAATAGTTATCTACTCATATCAATATATTTTTAGTATAGATAGCAAGTATTGCATGAGATTCACTGTGTTTATGTTGAATTATCAGCCTGTCTGTTTGCAATTCTAACATTCATGTATAATTTCCATCAAATAATGCTTTTCCATCTGTGTTAGGACAACTTTGCACCCTGGCTGCATGTTGCCCATTTAAATCCTGCCACGTCAGGAAATATAAACCTTATCTTAGGCAGAAGCAAGATAATTGTTATACAAATCTGCCATTTTAGTATCCCTTCTCTTCAGCTTCCTGTTGTCATTCTAAATAGACAAATGTTCCCCTTTTGGTTTTTGTCTATTAAAAATATTTAGTGAGTTCTGTGCTACTGGGACATTCATCATTGCAATTGTTCTGCAATTCATTATTTGCTACTTCTTTTTTGGTGCTCTAATAGTAAGTTTAACTTTTTCTGGGTGTTTTTTTAGTACAGATTGCCATCTGCCACCTCATTATTTTATCATTCTGTTTATTACTTATTATAATTTTCATATACCTACCTAGCTACACTGTTATCTGTTGCTCTTTTAGGGCTTTGTTCCAGCTCCCACTGATTTCAATGAGAGTTGGATCAGGCTTTTAGGAGAACATGTGTTCTCCTCTCTCACACAGTGTAGAAGGGAGCCTACATGCTTGGATAAGGCATGGGATGAATGGTAATCATGCATAATGCTCCCACCCTGCGCTCCACTACAACCTTCTGTCAGTGTGCACAATGGGTACCGAAGTATGGAAAGGAGACAGATCTCACTCATTGGCAGCATGGCTGGGATAAAAAAATACATGCTTCTGAGGGGACAGGCTGATTCTTGGGACTGAGCTCTGTTATTCATGCAGATATTGGCTTGTACATGAGAAATTATTGCACTCTCCCTCCCATCCACAGATTTGTTCATCTGGAGAAATTAAGATAGAGCAATAGTGATGAAAGAGAGGGAGAGAGAGACCGGTCATACTCCCCCATGCATTTGAAGATGCAAAGAATGTGAGGAGAGGGGAACGTTGGGCTTTACCGTGTTCAACTCCCCACCCCCAAACATGTATGCCCACATATTGGGAAGGTGCTTATGTTTTTCCCCATATTTTTGAAATAGATTTGAAAAAGTTTTTAGGACATTTTGCATTCTCCAAAAACCTAGCTTTCCTTAAAACTGGAGGGGAGGAGGAAGGCCCACACACAAAAAACCCCACAAACAACTTTCATGCTGCTTCCTTGGTACTTAATTAAAACAACAACAACAACAACAAAACCAAATGATACTCTGATCACTAGAACCTAGATGTTCCTTAGCTACAAACTTATCATATTTGGCTCCTAATCTAGGATTATCTTCATGATAGCCTTTGACCATGTATGACATTCAACAAATTATTTGTGAAAAAATTCTAGTAACGTGTCCCATCCTTTGTTTTGAATGATGACCTACAATATCAAAGGTCCATAGTTCTACCCTCCTGCTATAACATTCAATTAATATTCTCAGATTATTCCATGTGCAAATAGATAGCTAGGAGGTTATCCATCCATTTGTATGCACAGTCACATGATTTTTTTTTTTGCACAATTAACAAAGACAGCAACAAACTTAAGACTGCTAAAGACTCGATTGGACAGAGAAGGCCAATAGAGAGTCTTTAGGTATTACACAGGAATCTGGGACTGAGTTCAGTATCTGAACTCATATCCCCCATGTGACAGCACAATATGTTGCCACAGCACTACACAACTGAATCAAAGTGCCTGATAAGCTTTGTAATCAGTGTATTGGTTGCTAAGGAGGATAAATGTCTGGATGGACTGAAGGCAAACCCAGATTTTTATTAGCAGATCTTTTTCCTTGTTCCATTTCTGTATATTGGTACCAAAAATAGCACTTTCCTGGAAAGCCCTCTAGGTAGCCTAGCAATTATGATTCAATTATATTGTTTAAAAAACATCCCAACACATGTGAAAGAAGAAAGCCCATTGTTGTAGTTTTAACCATCAAACATGGTGGGAAATATAATTATGTTTAATGCTATAATGAAGATTTTCTGCATTTTCTGTTTATAAGTTTGGATTGTAAGATGTTTGGGACAGGGACCATCTTTTTGTTGTAGGTTGCACAGTGCCTAGCACAACGTGGCTGCAGCATTCTAAGTGCTAGCACAATGCAAATCAATTCCTCATGAACTTCAACGGATCAGTCTGAGTCTGCTGGGTGCTCCAGATACAATGGCAACTAGTCAAGTCAATATATGCAGATTTAATAGGAAATTATCAGAGAAGCTGGAGTGAAAAAGATCTGTAAAGGCATCAAATTGATCTCCCTGAGCAGCACTACAGGGTTTGGTGGTTTTTTTGGACGTTCTGTTTCTATTCAGCTACATACAAGCCTGAATCCTGTCCATAAAGGGCCAGAGGAAAACTCCATTGTGGAGAGGGACTCCTCAGTGCCATGAAGCCAGCACAGGCAGTTCCTGCACCAGCCAATCTATTTCCTCAGTACAGGGGACTATCAGAGCAAGGAGGGATAGGTCATGGCTGGGTAATGGCATAGTTTTGCCCTGCTGCACTGATCTTCTGCTGACATAAGTTCCCATTAGGCTATTCTAATTTCTAGCTGATGCCATGCAGGCACAGACCATATCATAACGGCTACCTCCCTTGCCAAGCAGAGCTTAGATGCAGGGGAGACTCAAGCCCACGGTGTATAAAGGACATGCAAACACATGACTAGTTAGGGAATACAAATAGAAAGATTAGATTATCCTGATGTTTAAAATTTACAACAAATATACATCTGATAAATTATGTTGAATGTACACAAAAACACTAATCTCATAAATAATTGTATCTATTCTTCAGCATTTGGTATTCTTGGCTTAATTTGTCTGCCATGATAGGTCTAGATTTGTAATGCCCTGTGGCTTAGACATTCATTTAGGACAATTAAACCTGACACACCTGCACAAATAAGGGTGAGTAAAATATGACTGGCATCGTCAAGCACCCACTTTAGGTCAGAGGATGGTAAGGGGAGAAGGCCACTATTCCTTCCACTGCCATGGTAATTGAGCCACAAATTGGGCATGGAATAGCTGCTGTTGACAGCGTGACTGCATTCAGCATCGTGTAAGGGGACTTCAGCAATGGTTCTTCAGCATTTTAATGCATTTCATCAAACAATAAGAATTTAAAAAGACCACACACACACACACACCTACTTCTTTTGCCTTTTTCAAATAAATACAAAGGAGGTGCATTCCTGTGCTAGATGTGTGGAATACTATTCAGAAATGTTGGTAAATGGGGGACAAGCTGCAGGAGTGGGTTTTAAGGTCTAGTGGAATTTGGATTCCTTGTTCCACAACCATCCATCTCCAGCCTAACCAACAATACAGAAGTGATTTTTATTGAAGTTCATTTGTTCATGTAAAAATCAAAATGTTAAATATGTTGTAATGCACCATGGAATAGTTTTTGATGATTGGATGACAATTACGCTTTTGTTTTTTTCCATCTGCTTAATCACACAGACTTACACTGAAGTTCATTCAGGATTATCATATACCCTCAGGTAGTGCAAACATCAGAACAGCTAATTCACACTGCTACATTGTCTCTTCCAGTTAACCAGTTCCTCTTACAAATTCTGTGTTCCTTAAACAGCTCTACTATGTTATTTCTTTGTACCTATGAAGCAAGAAATGATGCTGTATACTGTTCGGCTGATGAGGGGTGAGGGGAGGGAGAAGAGAAATCAATCCTTGAATGTATCAGAAATAAATTACACACAAGAAGAAATAAAAAGTGTTCCTGAAAAAGGTGTGTTAAATTTCTTACACCTTTTTAAAAATCACAGCTTCAAGGAAGGCTCTAAATAAGAAATGACCAGCTAAACAGGAAGAATAACTGCAATAATAGGCATGGCTTAGATTTTTGTGTTTTCTTCCTAGGTGATAATGGAAGTGTAGATGTGTTAGTGATGTGGGGGGAGGGAGAGAAAGGAGTTTATAGTTTTGATAAGCATCCAACAATTTGGATGCTCATTTCAATTAGCCAAATGCTGGAGACTCCACAAAAAGGATGTATGCTCCTCTTCCCAACCACCTCTGTAACCAACTGTCTTCTAATCACTTACATTGACCTGTCTCCCTAAATAGGCCCCAGATCCAACTACCTCACGGGAAAGAGGTTAGGAAGCTCCAGCAGCCTTGATTGGTAATCCCAAAATCATTTATTTAAGGGAGATACATGGGTTGCCCATTCCCTCACCCTTCAACATGTGGTCCTTTCAGATACTGTTCTAATAGTCTAGAACATTTTGGTCACAACTTACTCTTCCATTGGAGTAAGACAAGACCTGGAGCTGCTCTGCAGGATAAATAACCAATCCTTCTAATTTGCCACTTTTAAATTTTAAAATGATGCCCAAAAGTTATGCACCAGAGAGCACTATAGTATGAGGAAATTACCTCCATTACTGTAAGAACTGCCAATCCGGTAGAAAAAGAAAGTGTGTGAAGTTTGACAGTACTACAGGATATTGGCAGTAATAGCACTGGAGGCCTTTTGAATGTTAAAGTAGCACAATAAGCTGAATCCAGCAGAGAACATGTTCTTCTAATCAAAGCTTCCCCTCCCTGCTCCTGCATCCCCCAAAAATGATGAACCAGTTTAGGATGTGGCAAAAAATGTTGAATATCAATATTTTGCCACATGAACTGTTCTCGCATCAGTCTTAATTGTCAAAGTATCTCACAAGCAATTATAATAGTTCTGTTTGCAGCTGAAATTTGCTGACCAGATCAGTCCCCCACTAAAAGTTGTGCACTATAGCAGTAGACTGCATGCCCATAGTTTGTACTGTATAGTGGGTAGATACAAGTGTATGTGAATTCCCAATGTAATGCTTCTCCAGTTGTAAGCTTTTGTACATACAATTTAGAATCTAGTTTTACTTGTAATTGCCTATGCATGCAGCACTAGACTTTGACATATTCTAAAAACTAACTTTTTAATTCAATGACACTTATGCACTGGTCAGTGTTCGTATTAGAGTTGACAATATACAACTTCATATTGGGCTTCAAAGTTTTCACTAAACAAAAGTGGCAATTTAGGTAACATGTAGGTCAAACTTAGCACAAGTCTGTATACATATACAAAATGAAAAATGATGGGATGATAATGCTAACAATATAATTTAGGAATTTTTACCTCTACAGAAAAGTTAGTCTATGAAGACATGGAGGATACAAGCCCCACAAAGAGAAAACTCCACAAATGTTGAAAAAAGTGTAAGTCTATTTGTCAAGAAGAAACAAAGGAGTGCAAAAAACAAACCGTCAAAAGCCACTAGTGCTTGACAGAATTCTGGGATGCTAGCAGCAGAAGTCAGGAGAGATTAATTGTATTGGTGGCTATTGGATAAATTTTCTAGTTTAGATGATGTGCCACCAATACTCCATCACAGGGGATTCTTTCAGAAATATACAAGCAAGTCAAATTTGGCACATGCCTGGAGTTGTATTGAAGCAAGGAAAGAAAACAGACTCTGAATCTGATCAGAGCCCATCAAGATAATAAGGTGATAAGTAACGGTCAGCATGGATTTGTCAAGAAAAAGTCCTGTGAAAGCAACCTAATAACTTTCTTTAGCAGGGTATCCAAGCCTTGTGGATAGGTGGGAAAGCAGTAGATGTCGTATATCTAGACTTTAGTAAGGCTTTTCATATGGTCTCATATGACCTACTCATAAACAAACTAGGGAAATACAACCTAGAAGGATCTACTATAAGGTGGGTGCATAACTGGTTGGAAAACCGTTCCCAGAGAGTAGTTATCAGTGGTTCACAGTCAAGCTGGAAGGGCATATTGAGTGGGGTCCTGCAGGGATCAGTTCTGGGTCCGGTTCTGTTCAATATCTTCCTCAATGATTTAGATAATGGCATAGAGAGTACACGGATAAAGTTTGCGGACGATACCAAGCTGGGAGGGGTTGAAAATGCTTTGGAGGATAGGTTTAAAATTCAAAATGATCTGGACAAACTGGAGAAAAGGTCTGAAGTAAATAGGATATAAGAACATAAGAATGGCCATACTGGGTCAGATCAAGGGTCCATCCAGCCCAGCATCCCGTCTGCTGACAGCGGCCAATGCCAGGTGCCCCAGAGGGAGTGAACCTAACAGGCAATGATCAAATGATCTCTCTCCATCTATCTGCCATCTATGTCCACCCTCTGACAAACAGAGGCTAGGAACACCATTCCTTACCCATCCTGGCTAATAGCCATTAATGGACTTAACCTCCATGAATTTATCCAGTTCTCTTTTAAACCTTGTTATAGTCCTAGCCTTCACAACCTCCTCAGGCAAGGAGTTCCACAGGTTGACTGTGAGCTGTGTGAAGAAGAACTTCCTTTTATTTGTTTTAAACCTGCTGCCCATTAATTTCATTTGGTGGCCCCTAGTGCTTATATTATGGGAACAAGTAAATAACTTTTCCTTATTCACTTTCTCCACACCACTCATGATTTTATATACCTCTATCATATCCCCTCTTAGTCTCCTCTTTTCCAGGATGACATTCAATAAGGACAAATGTGAAGTACTCCATGTAGGAAGGAACAATTGCACACATACAACATGGGAAATGACTGCCTAGGAAGGAATACTGCAAGAAGGGATCAGGGGGATCATAGTGGACCACAAGCTAAGTATGAGTCAACACTGTTGCAAAAAAAGCAAACATTATTCTGGGATGTATTAGCAGGAGTTGTTTAAGCAAGACACGAGAAGTAATTCTTCCACTCTACTCTGATTAGGTCTCATCTGGAGTATTGTGTCCAGTTCTGGGCACCACATTTCAGGAAAGCTCTGGACTTTTCCAGTTTGTCCATATAAGAGCAACAAAAATAAGTAAGGATCTAGAAAACATGACCTATGAAGGAAGATTGAAAAAAAAAATCGGTTAGTTTAGTCTGGAAATGAGAGGACTGAGAGGGGACATATCAGTTTTCAAGTACATAAAAGGTTGTTACAAGGAGGAGGGAGAACAATTGTTCTCCTTAATCTCTAAGGATAGGACAAGAAACAATGGGCTTAAATTACAGCAAGGGCAGTTTAGGTTGGATGTAAGGAATAACTTCTTGACTGTCAGGTAGTTAATCACTGGAATAAATTGCCTAGGGAGGTTGTAGAATCTCTATCATTGGAGATTTTTAAGAGCAGGTTATACAAACGCCTCTCGTTGCAGGACTAAGTATTATCTAGACCCTCCCTAAATTCAGGGGCCTGGACTAGATGACCTCTCGAGGTCCTTTCCATTCCTATGATTCTATGCCCACCTAGCTCTATAGTCACCAGAGCAAGCACATCCTCCAGCAACTGGTCCTGTTGTATTGTTTGCTTTGAGAGGGGAGGGGGGGGACCACACAAGACAGACAAGAAATTTCATAAAAATAGAAACATCTGAGAGAGCAACCAATCTAAGGGAGGCAGCACTTCAAAGGGGAGATTCACATATGTTCTCTGCAACATTGCTTAAAGACTTGATTGCTAAGGATGCAGTTTAATCAATCAACGTGCCTTCTTACTTGAGTAAAATGAATCAAAGCAAAACTATCAAGTTACACTGCAACACTACAATTACCTTACGAGAATGTCATATCTCTTCCATCAACTGAGAAAATACAATGATCTTATGTCCAACAAGAAGGCTCCTCTCCTGTCCAAGCTGCTACAAAGATATAAAACCTTACTTTCCTCAGGTGTAGAAACCTCAAGCTATTCCAGTAGCAAGTTATAGGCAAATTAGAAAGATACTATGGTTCTGCAGTTTCATTCAGTGCACAGCATGGACAAGGCAAGTCTACTAGAAGCTTGGATAGCATCAGCTAATGTTCTATGCAGCACAACAAAAATGGTGATCTGAAGCAGGAACTTAAGTCATCCACCTCTTTTGTGGATGTTCTTCTGGCAAGTAAGTCTGATTAACAGCTTTCAAGCGGTTTTGCATAGTGTTGCTTCAATCTTTCAGTCTGAAACAGCCAAAAATGAAAACCTCAGAATATTATCCAAAGCCAGGTGATTGTAGTTTACAGAGGTCAGCCACTTTTGTGCCACAATTGGTGCAGGACTTTGTTCTTTGGTTGATAGATAGAGAGGCATATAAAATTCAGCCAGCAAAGAGTATCATCCTTCAGAAGACATTAAAAGAATTTGCCTCTCAGTTGCAGAGTGCATAGTATTTAGCGTTCCAAAGTAAGCACACCACTGCACATAAACCTTACTGTATAGCTACACCATGCATTTGGATCTCACAATTTATTTAACATACTACACCTTCCTGGATTCTACATCAATTGATGATCATCTGAAGTGGTTCATCACTAGTGGTGCAAAAACCTGAAGTAGAAAGACTCCAGGGAGGGGTGTTCATTCCAAATGAAATTGTACCATTTCATGCTGGTGGAAGTCTCATCAATGAAGGAGAATTAGATATCCATGTACAGACCATTGATGGAAAGAATACCTTCCATTCAATGGCTAAAATGATATTTCAAGAACATTCTACAGATATTTCTTCTGATACTTGGGAAAGAAATGTCACTTATCCTCCTGGGGCAACCAGAGTCTCTTATGCAGTGTGCAGTATTTGAAAACTTAGAACATGTCCAGATCTGACTCACCATGAGACAGTACTTGGGAAAATAAAGGCTTGTTA
Source organism: Platysternon megacephalum (assembly GCA_003942145.1). NCBI lineage: Eukaryota > Metazoa > Chordata > Testudines > Platysternidae > Platysternon > Platysternon megacephalum. Next base: position 129,183 of record QXTE01000077.1, on the reverse strand, counting down.
CCTACAAATGAAGGTTATCTGAGATTGCTCATGGTGCCGTAAGACTACTACCTCAGTATGTCCTACAAATACCAAATGACACTGATTTTGAGAGAGACAAGGCAGGTGAGGTAACATCTTTTATTGGACCAACTTCTGTTGGCGAGAGATAAGCTTTCAAGCTTAGGCAGAATGCTTAACCAGATCTGGGAAGATATTATTCACATGCAGGTGATTCCATTTTAGACTGGTTCACCCACAAGCTTGCAACAAAGAAGAGCACCTGCCCAGCAGTTGTTGTGCCTATTGTGGATGTCAAACTGACATGGCCACAGTCTATAGTACTATGCTGAAATGTAAGGAAATGTCAGCAGCTCTAGGACAGCAGAAAGCCATTCAGGCCATGGATTAGCCTGTGTGTTGCTACTCAGCAAGTGAAATGGACTCTCCAAAGTGAGCTTGGTACCAGTCTGATTCGCCTGGGTCATTTTCACACCCTATGCTATTTTATTGCAGTATGGGGAAGTTTTGGGGGAGACACAGGATTGTTAGACCTTCTTTTGATTCTGATGCGTACGCAGCTTGTACTGCAGATCAAATGCTTACCGGAAAGCAATCTAACTGTGCTGTGTGTGACTTGACTCTAGCATTTGAGGCCCCGAGTGTTCTGCAATATTATTCAATTGTTGAATGGTGTGAACAGGTAGGAGGTACACATGTCATTCCAGCATTTGTCTGGCAAGTGTTGGCTGACATTCAAAAGGCGATCATTTTAATGTGTTGATTGTGACATTGTTTATCCCCCATTTCTACGGTTACAGCAACACTTGACAGTTCCACATCAGACCTCATCTTAAAGTAATGTAACATTGATCTTGAAAAGTTGTTAGAGCTAAAAATGCAATAAAACCCAACTTGGCTTTCAGGTTGCAGCCTCTCGGTCAGTTACAGAAAATGTATTTAGTAGAGGACCATTAGGTGACACTTTGAATGATCTAACCAAACTTTATGAAGAAAAATGATTAGTTAGGCAAACAGGCATGAAAAGATGAAGTAGTGTAACTGTAATTGTAGGACTGGGAATCAATGAGTGGTCAACTCATACAGAGTGAGGTACAAGGTGAGAGGGTCCCAAAGCCTGGGCTGCAGCCTGAGCCTGAATGTCTACACCACAATAAACAGCCCCTTAGCCAGCCACAGGTATCTAATTGCAGTGTAGATATATCACTGATTTGGTCAACTTAGGGTGTCCACTGCTTGCTTATAATGCAATAGGATATGATTTATAGGAAGACTCTTGTAGAATTCAGCCAAAATTTGTCATTATTATTACCGAAAATTTGAAACATGACAGAATTCAGGAGCCTGTTGACATCTCAGGACCAAAATTGCACTCAGTTACAGTTGAAATCAATGAGATTTGTACAGATGTAACAGAGGGCTGAGTTTAGCCTGCTGTTTGTAAAATGACATTTTCAGCTCTCAGCCAGCAGCTGAATATGACTAGTGGGATTCTATGAAAACAAACTTCAGATCAGCAAAGACAAAGTAAGTGCTGTAATACAGTGACTTAAAAAACTTTCATGTACCTTTTGCCAATCCGCTGGTTGCCATGGAAACAATGAGCAATGCAGCCAGCAACAGTGCAGGAAATAGAAAGTACATTTTAGCCCAAAGTGTAATTTTAGTAGTTGTAATATATATTACATTAATTTTAATATATATCTTCTCCCTTCGATAAAAGTAGGATTTTAGAGAGAAAAGTAAGCAATAAATCTTGATCGGGTTCTAACCACACCAGAACCATCACCAGCCGATCAGCGTAGTCTTTTCTGAATGGTCCTTTTATGTTTGTTTGTTTTTTTAAAGCTGGGGTTTTGATAGGAGCCTAAGGGAGTTAAGCACCCTCACTGAAATTCAATGGGAGTTGGACAATTTACTAGGTTAGGCTTCTTTGAAAATCCCAGCCTTAAAAAACTATAAAGGGTACACAATTTGTAGCAAGCTTCCATATGAAGATTTCATCTGTGCCCAACATGTCTGTGGGGTTGTTTTGTTTAAGGAATTACTTCCCTTCCATAATACTTTAAAAAATCCTATGTGACATTTTTGGCTGCCTACTCTGCCACAACCTTTATTTTGTATTGTATCTGCTGTACAACTATTTTTCTATACATACAACTCATCAGAATAGAGCTTAGCCTTTATCTGGGGTTCTCCTCTCCTTCAGCCAACTGAGGGTTTTAGTCACGAGAGTTTGCCTGAGCAAAGGCTGAGTAATGCCCTTGGGATCTGGTTGAAGGAGAGGATTTACCTGCTTAAAGGGTAAGCTCCATTCTAAAGTATCCTCCCTTTTGCTGTTGATAGTCATTTTATGGCAGTCTGCCTGCCATTATTGACAATATTTTAAAAGCTGCAGTCTCAGCACTGAGTGTTCTAGCATTCCTGTATACTAGAAGGCACCATAACTTATGTCCATTGTTGAAGGTGCAAATCTTCTGTAATAGACTCCTGTGCTAGCCATCCACCCGCACCCTGGCATAGAGAATGTGCAAGGGAACCATGGGGCATGTCAGAAGCTTAATTCAGATTCACAAGTTCTCCATAAAATCATTCACAAGCAGTGCAAGTTATAGCAGACCTTAACAGTTCTAATGCATGCCAAGGCCAGCGTACAGCACAACCAGGTCACTGATGACCCCCCCTTCCCTCATGTCTTAATTGAGGTTTAGGTTACTTATTTTCATATACATTTATCCATCCTAACCCTCATCCCAAAAAACCCCAAGAAATCACTCCTTATATTGTTCCTATAATTTGAGTAGCCATCCAAACACCCCTAAGCCCTTTTCTTTTACCCACTCACCCTGCCAGGGGCACCAGAATAGGGCAGACCAGGGGACCATGGACCCCCCCTCCCCCCAACACTTTTTACTGGCCATAAGGGTGAGCAACAGGGGAAAGGGGGGAGCAAAAGGGGGTGGGGCCTCAGGGGAAAGAGGTGGTGCCAGGGCGGGAAGGCAGGGCCACAGTTCAAGCGCCTGTGCCCCCCACACACACATATTTTAGGGCACTTCCGCTGCTCCTGCACCTTGCCTTTGGTAGTGAAGACCTGTCTGGCTCAGGATTGACCAGGTCACTCAAATAATTAAAAAAAAAAAAAATGTACTAGCCAGCAAATAAATGAACAAGCCACACAAACTCTCCCAACCAAACCAGCATTGACCTGAAATTCCCAGCCTAGGTGACTGCACATGATTCAGGGAACTGTTGGCTACTCAAAATGGCAAGTCTTCATCCCCCTGCTCCCCTCATGCACATTAGCCATCTAGAGTTTCCCCTTTGTCACAACACTCCTCCCTTATTGCTTCTATGATCCTCTCATTGCATTTCATTGCATTCCCTAATATAGTTCGCCTCCCGCTCTCTGCCATCAAGCTCGGTCCAAGATTCTCATTTGTTCTGCATTACTGGCCTCACCTTAATTCCCACTGAAATAAGGAATCTTCTCTCCTATTTTTCTGGCCTCCCCCAGGTTGAGAATCCCCTGTGTTAGTATATTTGCATACAAGAAATAAGGCCTCTGCCCTCATATGCACGTGCATTGTTGGCAATTGGAGCCATGTGTGCATTGAGAGGCAGAATTTACTTTAACTGTTACTATATCCAGTCAGTTCCTTTCCTTCAAAAACCAATGGGTCCTCTAAACCTTGCAGTATCATTATGCCAGTACTGTTCAAGCCTCAGAAAAATAGATTACCAACAAGAGTGAATGTATTTTCTGCAGAAAGAGGTTCTTTCCAAACCTTTCAAATGTCCCCTGCTTAGTTCTGTTTCAGACTCCTCTCCCACCCGCCCAAAGTATGATAGTAGCAAAATGGATTAACTGATGCTTTTCCTAACCCTACAATATGACTCGTTTGTTTTAGAAACTTGTGTGGATGCTTAGGATGAGAATATACTTTTAGACCAATGATACTCAGACCTCAGTGGTTCAGGACCCAAAAAGAGCCATAGTTATATATATTTTTATTCTCACAGCAAAATCACTGACCAAGTATTTTTATCAACTGCAATTGGGTAACAATAAAAGCATTCTGATTGGTTAATAATTAAAATCAGTGTTTTAATCTCACATGGTGTAAAGAGTCACAGGAGACACATTGAAGAGCCACTTGCGGCCTGGGACCCTCAGTCTGAGTATCACTGTTTTAGATACAAAGCACACATTACTACTTGTACATTTTTATTAGATACACTTAGTTAGTTTACTTGAGCAAGAGTAGCAATCTGGTTAAACAAAGGTTAGAATCTGCAAACTAGAAAAATTATGAAAGCTATATGCAGTTTATAAGGGGCAAGGTTAATGTAAGACTATCTGCACATAGAAGAGATGGAATGGTGTTTCTTCTTTGTTACTTTGATTACAAGAATCACCTTTCAGAGACCAATATTGGAAATTTTATTGTCTCTCAAATATGGATGAAACACTCTTGACAAGAAAAGCCTCTCTCTGTTCAGCATCTTTATTATAACGCCATCTGTAAAAGTTTAAGAGTAATTTTCTACAATTGTTATGGGGGGAAGAGATCCTTGCGGTTTACAAGATGGGTTCAGAGTTGTTTCAGAATGTAGATCTGAACCTCTAGTGAACAGAAAAAGGAAAACAAATTGGCAATTGTTTATGACAAGTGAAGGTCAGTACTACATCTGTAGTCTCATGCTTATTTTTATAATCATGAGTGCTTTCCTCAGGTTGAAAGTCTCCAAAGCACAAATTTCCTGTGAGTTGCTCATTTCTACTGATGTTGTGGCACTGCGCTCCTGCAGCTCAGTTGAGCATTTTACTTTTTTCCCTTGCTAAAGTGTGTAAAGGTTTATAGATTGAGCCCTATTATTCATTTTAACTTACGGGTTCTTATAGAAAACAGGACAAGAAAACCAAATTCAAGTAGGGGGCAAAGCATGATAATTGAATGAAGCCTATTCCCCACCCTACCTCCCAAGCATATGCTAAAGTCTGCATTGTTTTCAGAAATGAGAAAACCATGCCCCTACTTCAAACTACGTATAGGATTTTTCCAAAGCCTGTAATCTACCAAAGTTTCGTGTGTGTGTATTCAGTAACATTTCTGTCCTACAGGTGGCAAGATAAACATAACTCAGGTTACCCAAAAGCTAACAATGACCTATAATATATGGACCACTCACTGAGCAAATCTTGGTTTAGATGTTCAGCATATTTTATTTTATATATACACACACACACGCTCATATTCATGTGTAAAATATCAATACATCTTTACATATAAACTACATTTTCCACAGTGCATTTGCATGGACATAGGAACAATGAGATGCAGACACCATAATGTAGAGGCCACTACTTTAACAAAAATTGTTACTTAGGTTGTTCTAGTGTAGACCTCAGCTGGCACCAATGGTCAATAATGTATTATGAATCCAGGAGCAAGGCTGGAAGCCATGCCAACCGTCATGCCTCTGTGTATGAGTGTGTGTCCACAACATGCTGCATCTGGATCCTGACTGGAAGCAATATTTCCAACCACCTCATTTCTCCTACTTTTGGTGAGGAGTGAAGATAAAGGGAGCGGTCTCTGCATCAGACACTTAGCCAGACCCTCTGTCTCCCTTAACCATACCACGTGAGTGCTCAGAAATAACATTCAACAAGACCCCAAAAGACCCTTCCAAGCCACCAAAATGCCCTGGAGCTTGCCAAAAATAAACAATTTAATGTCTGGGATGCCAGCAGGAAGGTAGGGGGCAGGAAGAACCAAACAGACAGCAATCTGCAGAGAAAATCCCTTCCAGATTCCAAAACTGGTGACAGACACCAGCAGCACAGGAGACCTGGCATACCCAGTGTAAGTGTGGGAAAGGTGAAATAGTGAGACATGGGTAGGAAGTTGCCTATACTCATTTCACTCAGCCAGTTAGGTGACCCTATGCAATAGCTGTAGTTGTGAGCAGGTCTGCCTGCTGCCCCCCTGCAGCCTCCAGAGCACAAAAGGTGGAAAGACGCAGGAGGGGGGAGGAGGAAGAGGAGAGAATGTCTTTCCAGCCAGTGGTTAAGGCATACTAAAGTTTAAATCCCTACTCTCCCACATCCTGGGTGAGTACTCTAGCCACTGGACTAAAGGTTATAAAGGGGGACACTGGCACCAGAACCACTGGGGCTCAACGTACACCTAAACCCAACATGAGATAGGCAGTGAAACACCTTGTTTGTGAATCCCTGAGGCTTAAGTGTGAGCTAGGTGCCAAATGTGGTGTCAGGCAACTGTGTGCATGCCCATCACCCAAAATTTAGGTGCCTTGGGGACTTGGTGCCATGGGAGCTTAGGTGCCTACAGAGCTAGGCAGAAGCAGAGAAGGGATTCTATGAATGCCAGTGGTGCCTAAATGTTAGCCGTAGGTGCCCAGCTGCCACTTATAGATGCCTAAGTCCCCCTTGTGAATCTCATCCTTTGTGCCTCAGTTCCTGAGTACAAAATGGAGCTAATAGCACTTCCCTGTCTCACAGGGTTATTGTGAGACTAAATACAAGGAAGATTCTGAGGCTCTCAGATACTATGGCAATGGGGCAAATAAATGCCCAAGGTAGGTTCAGTGTGCTGCACTTCTAAATGCTGCAATGGTAGCTGCCCTTTTGTTTTAAGATGCAGCATGTTGTGGATGGACACACACACTGTGCTCTCACATGAGATGAGGAAGATGTATGGAATTAATATACAAACAATAGCAAGAAGTATACTAGATATTTAAGATTCAGATTTAAAGTGAAGCATTATTAGTACCTAAGAGCAGATCTACACTGAAGAGGGAAGGTTTAATTTTCAGCTTGAGTAGAAAACCTGCATGAGCTCTGATCAATGAGCATCCTAAATATAGAAGTATAGCTGTTGTGGCATGACCAACCGTGAAGCATGTACTCGGGCAGCTGCACACACCCGTTACCTGCGCCACCATGGCTACTCTTCTTTTTAAGATGCTGAGTAATCAGAGCTAGTGCAAGTAAGCTGGAATTTACATTTTCAATTACATCACATCCAACATACCCTTTATTTTAACTGATTTTCAAACTGACAGTGTTCCTTTAAAAAAAATTAGAGAATGGAAAAATAAGTCTGCATTACAGCTAAAAACCTATATAATAAAATATGATTCCCATTTCATATTTGCAGCCAACTAAAGACAGAGGCTTTTTTAGGTCTAACAAGTACAGAATCATTGGACACAAAACCTCTTCTCAAACAATTTTTCCATCAGTTGCTTATTTAAAGAAATCAGATTTCTTATTGCCCAAAGCAGACATTTTGGGGTTTTTAGTCATTATTCAGTTGTTTTGTAGTTCTCTGCACAGTTGGATACTTGCAACCACATGCAGTCAGAAAATGCAGGGGGCTACACACTTCCATCGATTTTAAAGACCTTGGATCAGCCATTATAGCTCACTTCCTACTGCAAACTATAGTGACTGGGTAAGCATGGCTAACAAATTTGCAAGAAAGGTGCATAATTTCCTTCCCCCCCGCACCCACCTATCATCCACTCAGCCCTTTCAGGTCTCTTGTTTCCTTGACATTAAAATGAGGGGTTAGTTATATAGATAGCTAGTTAATTCTTAATTTTTTAAAGGAAAAAAGGTTCCAGAAGGAGCTATAAGAAATTATAGTTAAAAATCTGACCACCAATTCAGAAAAGCACTTCATTATGTGCTTAAGTTCATCCCTATTCTGGAAAACATTTGAGAATGTGTTTATACCATATCCCCAAAGAGATACTTTCCTGAATTAGGAACTAGGATCTGTTCCAGCTTCCAAAGAAGTCAATAGGAGCTGATTGGGCCCTTTATAAGTAATAGGGTATTAAACTGAATTGGCTCTCTCTTATCCTGCACAAGTTTACAGTTAAGCTTGTCCAAAAGGATGATCATTACCCAGCAGATCTATGTGCTATTAAAGGCAGCTTTGACCTTGAGATGTAGTTCCATTGTAGTGCTCACCACAGATGAGGCAATAAGACAAAAGCAGGATCTGAGCACTTCAGCAAGGCACCATTCAGGAATACTCCTCAAGAGTGCGTATGAAAATTCTAGGTTGTTTTAGAGACACACTATTCCCTTACAAAATTACAGGTATGTATTGTTTTGGTTCTGTTCATGTTTCAGGAAAAGTTTTTAATTTATTTTACAAAATGCTCCAGCCAAATGGAGAGCACAGCTACTTAACCAGGACCTGTTCCTCCAATCTCTCTACCTAGGTTTTTATACCATTCTTATTGTTATAGTATCCAAGTGCCTGGACTTCTGAACTTGCATTACCTATAACAGCCACTCCAAACAGTCCTTTAAATCTTAAGAGGGTCAAAGAAATGTGATAAGACAGTTATACCAACTTATAGCAACAGCTGAAGCAGTGCCCATTCAGTCCACCATAGTACCCTCTCAGATGAGCCACCGCACAGAAAAAAAATGAAAGTGTGCCTATATATATAAAAAAATGAAAAAGTGTGCCTATATATATATATAAAAATAATGTTTCAACACTTATATGTTTACTGTAAGTCATGTTAAATACAAACATAGTTTAGCACAAAATATACCCAAGAGTAACAAAAAAAAGAAACCTTACTAATAGAGTTCTGTCTTCATAACCTATATCATAGCTAGAAACTGGATGAGGCTTCATACATCAACCAGTTTAAGTAGACTTTTTCCCCCCTTTAAAGCACATAGGCACTTAACACCAATTGATTTCAATAGGAGTCAGGTGCCCACACATTTTTTCAAACTCCTAATAGGTACCTAATATGTATCTTTAAGTGCCTAAATACCTTTAAAATCTAGCCCTTACTGCCTCTGTTTGACTATCAAACAGACCTGCACTAGATTGAAGAAGGCAGAATACAGTATCAGTTACCATTAGCCTCAGTTCACAGGATTGAGTCCTACAAATGCCTCCCTCCCATTAACATCTCCTTTAGGAGTATTGATAGAAGGAGATCAGAGTGGTCTTCTCTTTCACAGCCATAATCCAGGAAAGATAAAACAATCTTGCCTCCTTCAGCAAAGACCAGAAACTTTGTGATATTCATGATCTCTGCTATATATCCTGACTATACTTCTCCCCATCTGTCTCTTGATCTCTACTCCAGAAAAACTTCCACTCCTGATACCAAGTCCTTGGCCATCTTTTTCACTGCTTCCATTACATTATCCATACTCTGCTAGTGTTGAAAGGGAAGACTTCATGTTAACCAGCCGAGCAGACACATTTGATCATTGCCAATAAATATCTGTTTGAAGAATAAACAATTTCTCTTACCTGCTCAGATTTTTCTTTGAAATGGGGCAGATCTTCTCTGGTGGTTTCTTACTCATCATGTTTTCCTCTTGTAAAGAACCACTTCAAAAGTTTCACAGCATAGCCTGCAGGCTTTTGGTTTGTGTAATATCTAGGTTTTAGCTTAAATCACAGTCAAATTATGTGTAAAAGATGTACTGCTCAAGACAAGCTCCTGTTTAGGCAGCCACTTCCCAGCTGTTTGGAATGGAGTTGTATGCTCTTAAGCACCACTTGTTGAGTGTCTTCCCCCAACTCAAGAGCAATCACTCTCCTTTTTGGATGTACAGTTGATTTGTGTGATAGTGGGGTGAATCTGACGATTCAGCAGCAAAAAAAAAAACCCCAAAAAACCACTACTTAATACTTGGCCAGCAAATTCCCTTCCACAAGTTTGATGTTTTATTCTTGGTGGGTGACAGTACATTTTGAAATAAGAAAAATAAATTTGTTTTATGGGGATGTGGAAATAGAAACTCTCCTCAGCTTGGCATATATCTCAGTCCTGTGATCACTAGCTATAGTGTGTCACCTTCTAAAGGTGTTGCTCCTTTTCTGATTACTTGGAAATTATTCTTAAAGGGTTTCCTGCATCCTCTCTGATAGCCTGATTGGACCTTTTGTCCCCAGCCCTGCCTTTACTCTATTTCTAAGTAAAAGTCCCTGCTTGCTTAACCCCCACCCTCATCATGCACTTGTTTGGGGGAGAACATTCAGGCTGAACATCTTGAAAGTTTTGCCTTTTCCCCTGCTGAAATCGATCTTAACCCATTTGCCCCCTACTACTGTTGTATTTTTAATATTGCTGTATTTTCCCCATGACCTGTTTCTATTTTGTTCTGTAAAACAAAAGCCTTTTAAAACTGTTCAATATAGTTATTAAGAAAAAGGGTTTTTTATATGCTTCTATCCTTCACCCAGGCATTGAAATAACTCTCTAGTCTTGTCTACATGGAAAAGTAATACTGGATTAACAAAATTAAAGAACTGATTTAGTTAAATCAGTGCAACAACCTTGTGTGGGCATTCTTATTTTGGTTTAAAAGTATCAATTCAAGATGATTGCCCCAGGGTAATTATATTGGCACAACTTTCATGTACAGGAGGAGTGTGTGTGTGAAAGAAGTTTAACTTAGGAGGGTCTGAAGTATTCACAAATCATCCCTGCTGCATTGCAATTCATTATTTAAAATCATGGGGGTTTTAAGCAATAATTCTCAAGGAAGGAAATTCAACAGAAGTCCAGGCCAAGATTTTCAAAACTGAATGTCTACAGTTAGGATCTTAGGTCAATATTTAGGCAACTAACAAGGGTCTCAGTCCTACAAACAGGAACACACTTAACTTTATTACAATAAGTAGTCCCAATCAAAAAATCACTGAGACTTCTCACAACAGTAAAGCTCATTATGCATGTGTTTGCAGGATGGGATTTGAAGGGTATGTCTACACAGATATTTTTAGAGAACTAGTACAAGCTCTGTAATGCAAGTCTGTCAACCCAAGCTGAGAAGCTTGCTCCAGCTCACTCCAAAATGCTGTGTAGACACACTTTCAGTAGCCCGATTTTCCAAAGCTGCTGAGGACCTAGCAGCTCCACTTCAAATGAGAGAAATAGAGNGACTGGCCTGCCACCCAAGGTGATATAGAGGTCACCCACCCACCCAGAGTGTTAAGTGGCATAAAGCTGGAAATTTTGGGGCTACTTTTTGAAGAACTTTCTAGGAAATCAATGTAATCTGTGTTGCTTTTCAATAAGCAGCACAGTGATCTTCATTACTGCAATATTTTGTGCATACAAGAAACTTTTGTCTGATCACCCTTGCTACATATCCACTGCTGGAGTATTTTTGGCTTTTAGTTTTGTCTCAATCACTGAAAGGTCAATAAACCCCTCATTTATTTAAAGGGCTAATGGCTCACTGGGCTGACAGTTCTTACACATCTGTGCGCTGCAAAATAATAGGTTTCTAGGTAGTTTGACATCACATGCTCTTCACAAAGTCAGGAGTTTTATTTCAGGCATAAGAGGGACACAAGCTAATACCATGTTTAATTTAAGTTTGATTTCTCTTTGTTTTCATTATTTGTCACATTGGCACATTACTGGGTACCAATAATCTGAGGTGAACACAAACATTGTGAATGTGGAAGGAAGGAAAAGGTGGGGGAGGGTGAGAGGGGATTTTAAAGAGTCTAATAGATTTGCATAGAAGAACACCACATTATTTTAGAACCCAATTTATCTGAATAAATTCCATTCAGAGCAACATTAATTTAGGTATTGCAAAAAGGAATAATTATATAAACAATACATGTGGGAAGAAATCAGAAAGCCCAATCCTGTAAAGAACTCATGTTCACATGAGGTCAATGGGATTGACCATGTAAGTAAGGACTACTTAAGGAAGTATGCATGCATAAAACATAGGATTGCTTTCTAAGGACCCGTCATAGGCTGTGCCGCTAGACCACGCTCTTCAGGTCAGAGTTGGGCACCTTTCTCGGTCTGATGTCTTTAAGTGTTGCTAGAGACTGCCTGCAGTAGGAGCAGCTACAAGTCTCAAGGAGGCACTTTTCCCTCTTCTTGTGGTTTTCCAGTAGTCCACATGAAAGAGGCAAAATACAATAGTCTTGTAATCCACAAAGAGTCTGGATTCTCCTCCCCCCCAGTTCATAAGGCAAATGAAGTAATACTCTGAGGAAGGGCAGGGTTTTCTAAGCCTTTGTTAGTCTGAGAGGCCCAGGCTGAGCATCCTGGGTTCTAAAGGAAAAGAAAAACAAAGTGAGGAAGGTTCCCTCTACTTAGCCAGAGGATCCAGGTGGCAGATGATCTTCGGCAGGTTCCTGAGTCAGCAGTTCCCACTCCACAGCTGTGATAAGCTCTGCTTCTATCCAACTACCCCTCACTGTGTTTGGTTCCTACCTGTTAAGGAGCCACCCTCCTGCAGGTTTCACAGGTGCACCATGTCTGAGCTGATTGCACCCAGCGGAGCTTGCTAACCCCTTTTTGGCTGAGGTGGGAACTTGTCAATCCTGTAAATGCTATTTAGTGTAATGCTTACAGTGACTTGTCCTGCTGATAAAATATATTGAATAGCCATCCACCCAATCTATTCTGGATCTAACAATTGGAAGTGAGACAGATCTGAAAATTAAAGTTTAAGTTGCTGATCATCTAAGAACTAATAGCAACAATACCAGTTTGAAATGGTGATGAAGTCAACAATGGAAAAATGTTAAATGTTTTCAATATACCTGTAATCATCATCCCAGGAAAATAAAATGGTAAATGCATCAGAAACCCGTGTGACTATGTAGAGAAGTCAAGAGCAGTCTAAAATGCCTCAGTGCTGCAAGCACTTACATACGAGCTTAACTTAAAGCACATTAGTACTACCACTGGTTTTACAAAGCCTTTATGACAAACAGATGTTGTTCTAAAATACAAAAAGGTAGAAAATATGTAAAGTTATTTTTATAATCAGAAAACAAGCATAACTTGCTGAAACAAAAACTAAAAGATCATAAATAAATTGCAGAAAATATCTCCATTAAAATGTCTTTTTTCCAATTATAAACCCAGTAGATAAAGAAGAAAAGAAACCATTGGACAGTTGAGGTACTAAAAATGATGGTAGAGGGAGCTGAGAGACAGGGATAAGGACATAGAGTTAAGTGGAATTCAGCCTTAGACTTTTCACAATGGAAGAAGATGGAGTTCTGTCAAACTAGTGGACCAATTTCCAGGACGACATTGAGGTTTGGTGCTGTGCTGTACATAACAGATAACAGAAATCGTTATTTTTTTAAAAAGTTAGATGCACTTAAAGTAGACAATGCACCATTTATGGATACAAAAATGTGCGCACATTAATAGAAATGACCCAGAGAACTGATGAAGGGACATTTTTGTAATTTTACAAGCTTCAGAAAAGTTGCTCGAAGACTGGAAAGAGCAAATGGAAAACATGAATGCTTTAGACTGGAGATAGAAAGATAAACCAACAAAATTTAAGACAACATTTTTAACTTCGTTTGTGGGTGCAATCTTGAAAACTATCTAGCAAAACATGGTTTCATTAAGTATAATCAGAGTGGGTTCAGATAGCTAATGTCCATGCTCTATTAACCTTCTAGTGTCCTTGAACTATATCACTGTCATGATGGAGGACATTCAGTGGACGAAGCATAGTTAGATTTCTAAAAGTATTTGACATAGTTCAACTTCATGGATTAATGACAAAGCCCTTGGTCCTACAAACTGCTCCATTAAGGCAAACCACTGTGCTCATGTGGAACCCAGTTGAAGTAGGTGCAAGGGTCTGCCCAAGTATAGCAGTTTGCAGGATCAGTGCCTAAATTAGTGTCATGCCCCAAAATCACTAGTTACTTTTGAAAATCTTGGTTGTTGATTAGCAACTACAGTTGACTAAAGACATAAAATAAAATAATTATTCATCTGAGTACAAAAGGGCTAGCCAAGGAGTGTATGCTAACTAGCACAATCACCCAGAATGCTGATCAGAAAAAGAATATTGGAAATAGGGATGAGTTGTTAGAGAAAAACTGTTGGAACAATCAAGCCATTGCACAGCAGCACTAAAGGAAGCAAGCAAGATAGTAGGCTGTACTCCTACTATAAGAGAACACAGAATAATTCTAATTACTATAGAATGCACATTAGCTCTCAAACAAAATATTGACCAGATTCTCATTTACACTAAGGCCCTTTTACATTGATCTAGCAGTGGAAAGGGCCCTTAAAGTGCGAACAAATTACATTTACTTTCACTTTGAGGTTTCTTTCCACTGCCAGAGTAGTGTAAAGGGCCTTAGAGTAAATGAGAATCAGGCCCATTGTAAACAGTACTGGCCCTGCTCCTACAAGACTTTTCTCACATGAAAAGTCTTTAAGACTCAGGTAAGTAGCTCCAATGAGGACAATAGCTGTGTAAGGACTGCTCACATAAGGAAAGATTTGCAGGATTGTGTCTCCGTCTTCCATCATCAAAAAGATATTGTTGCCTTGGAAGGGTGATATGTAGGAAAACAGAGGTGATACACAACTGCAAGATAATTTGGAGAGGATTCAGAGAAGAGTGATGAGAACAATTAAAGGATTAGAAAACATTCCTTATAGTGATAGACTCCAAGAGCTCAGTATGTTTAGATTAACAAAGTGAATGTCAAGGGGCCACTTGATTACAGTCTGTATGTATCTACATGGGGAACAAATATTTAATAAGGGGCTCTTCAATCTAACAGAGAAAGATATAACACAATCTAATGGCTGGAAATTGAAGCTAGACAAAATCAAACTGGAAATAAGGCATACATTTTTGATGGTGAGAGTATTAACCATTGGAACAATGTACCAACGGTTGTGGTGAATTCTCCATCACTGAAAATTTTTAAATCAAGACGGGATGTTTTTCCTAAAGGAGATGATCTAAGAATTATTTTGGGGAAGTTCTATGGGCTGTGTTATACAGAAGGTCAGACTAGACAATCACAATGATCCCTTCTGGCTTTGGCATCTATGAATCTGAGAGCTAAAGAAGTTGAGTTTATTCCCATGGGAAAAGAGACTTCAAAATGAGATTCAACAAGATTTCAAAATCACTAAGGGAATTCATGCTAGAGATATTTTTTCACACTGGTGAGGAGATGAAAAGCTAATGGCTAAGGTATAATATAAAACTGATGACTGAACAGTGAACTCAGGCAGAACTATTTCATGTAAAGAATAATAAGCATGTGGGATAAGCCATCCCTTAAGGTGATTACATCAAAGAACATAATTATATTAAATAGACACTCTAGAAGTTGGAGATAAAGGCATGAGAGAGAGAGAGAGAGAGAGATGTATGGCCTAATATGAACATGGGGCAGGGACTCCAGAATTCTAACGTCAGCGTTCACATTGACTCCTCCATAGCCAAGGGAAAGTTACTTAACCTATTTGTTGGAGTTTTTCCCTATGCAGAAATGGGATAACAACATTTGTAAAGAACTTTAGCATGAGTTATTACCTGGCCATCTATCATAGGGACTAGTTGTCATAGGTTTCACCCCCACTCTGAACTTTAGGGTACAAATGTGGGGACCTGCATGGGAACTCATAAGCTTAATTACCAGCTTAGATCAGTATGCTGCCACCACCCAAATATTGGAGTCATTTGGGAAACTCTGTCTTCTCCCCCAAAACCTTTCCCTCCCAAGTACTATAACCCTTCCCTGGGTAGTTTTGAGAGACTCCTCCACCAATTCCCTGGTGAACACCGATCCAAAACCCTTGGATCTTAAAACAAGGAGAAATTAACCATCCCCCCTCCTTTCCCCCACCAATTCCTGGTGAGCCCAGATCCAACTCCCTTGGATCTTAAAACAAGGAAAAATCAATCAGGTTTCTAAAAAGAAGGCTTTTAATTAAAGAAAAGAAAGGTAAAAGAAAAACCTCTGGGAGATAGCATACAAGCTGATCTCACAGACAACAGATTTAAAACACAGAGGATGTTCCCCTGGGCAAAACCCTTAGTACACCAACGAATAGCCAATTTGATTATTCCTCTAATGCCCAAGACAAGTTACAAAAAGAAAATAAACATAAGCTAATTCCTTCACTAAATACTCACTACCCTGTTTGATTCCTGATTCCTTTTCCTCTCTGGCCAGAACTGAAACTGACCCAAGACAAAGGGAACTTCCCTCCTTCCTTTTGAAACATCTTGTCCCCCCATTGGTTCCTTTGGTCAGGTGTCAGCTAGGCTAGGTGAACTTCTTAACCCTTTACAGGTAAAAGAGGCATTAACCCTTAACTAGCTGTTTATGACACTAGTATATTTTGTTTTAATAGTATGAAAAACTAACAACACTTAACTTAAACCCCTCCCACATGGACTTCAGGAGGGGAGCATCTTAGTACACTAGTGGGAGGAGAATGAGCAAAATACCCAGTTGATATAACTCCACGCTGAAAGCTGTTGTCAGAAGAGTTTGGCTAATCCCACAAGAATATAATTGTATCAAACTGTTCACAAAAACTGGGGTAAAATAATTTTTAAACTGGTATGTGAAGACTTGTAGTCCAGCACAGCTGTATATGTTCCTAGCTCCACTAGGAGGGTGCACACTTCGTAACTCACACAGGCCAAGTGTTCTGCACACACAAGGGACTCCATCCATCTCTCCATTCCCCCCCCACAAGCTCCCTGTGGGCCACCATCCCAGTCCCTTTCAGGGACTCTCTGCATTTCCCCCCACTCCCTTATGACCAGGCTTCTGGGCGTACCCAATGTCTTCTTCCCCCCATACCACTGTGCCCCATTCTCTTACCCATGGCAGAGACTCTGTGTGGCTCCCATAATCCCCCATGCCGGGGGCTCTGTGTCCCCTGTTTCCCTCCCCCCTACTATTGCCCCTCCATTCTCTCCTCCCCATTTCCATTGACCTCCCTCTATGTCCCTGCTTCCTCCATCTCCACCTGCACTCCCCCATCTCTCTGCTTCCCCCTCCACTCATCCTCCAGCCCCCATTAGGTGGTGCTTAGGACTTGTTCATTTGTGAGCACAGATGTGCAAACATAAGTACAGGGCATTTTATAGCACTTGGGTGTCTAGCTACCTGATTTGCAGGACTAATCTGGTAAACAGACACCTCTGTGCTGTATAAAATACACATGTTTGCAGGCACATAAATCGAAGGCTATTTCAGGTAATTGGGCCCAAAGATCTAACTTATTTTCTCTGGTTGAAGAGAAAATTACTTTTAAACAAGTTTTGATGGGCTGTTTAAAGAATATTAACCAAAGTCCTTCACCTGAATTTCATAGCAATAATCAGAATGTTGCTTTTTAAAACTATTGTGCTGGGGGGGGGGGGAGGGGGAGAGAGGGGGAGCAAATATTCCACATTGTGCCAAAGGCATTTTAATTAATGAAATGTTACTGAATATTGTACTCACAGATTAAACTATGCAGCTTCCATTTAATGTGATTGATTTTGTAATCAGTACTATTTTGAGTAATATTAGTGTACTAAATGAAAAGACTTAATAAAAATGAAAAGAATTCTTGAAATATGAGAGCATTTAAATAGGATATTTTGTAATGTTTCATTTTACCTTGTGTGCTGAATTAAAACTACTCTTCCTCCTTACAAGAAGGAATATGATTTGTGTAGAATTTGTAGAAATGGACAACCTGAGCTCAGAACCTAACACCTTTCCAAACCTTTACCTATTTCTTCCACCATACCCAAGATAAGCCATTTTGAAGGTTCTGAAACTGGTGTAATTCTGCTCCTCCTAAGTCAACTGGAGCTTTTCCCTGGTCCTCAAAGGGAGCAGGATCAGCCCTTTTAGGGCATATGATCATATCTTCCATTACTAGTTACTCCCGGCTAGTGTAAGAGCCTGCTACTTAGTCACTGCTAGTGGAGTTTTTCCTTTAGCACAAATGGTGGAGGGGATTGCTTTGGGTGCTGAAAGTCCAAAGTCCACAGATGAACTATATGGAGTTTGTATGTAGCCTTGGGTACATTACATTTGTTTCACTTTTCTTTTCACTTCCAGGTTCTGGCTTGAACCAGAATCAGAAATACCAAAATACCTATTGGGAAGGAGATGGAGGAGTAGGGGACAGGGTGAAAGGATCTGGGCATCTGAGGGGATAGAGGAATCAGAATATTGGGTGGGGACAGGGGGAGAGAGACGGGGGGTAAAAAAAGAGGAAGTATTCATTCTCAAAGGAGAATTACATTCCTGAGCCATCCTTTCCACCCATTCCCCTCATCCCGCTCTCTACCACTATCTATGGTACATACCTATCACCAAGTTATGTAAACACCACCTCTGATGTCTTCCACAGTTTTCCCCAAAAGTGGCAGCTTCCCTAGTTGGACAAAGAGGATCATACACTCCCTTGGTAACTCTCCTCAGCAGCCAGCATCTTCAACATGGAGCTCCTTGTGGGCTGACTGACAGGAAGTCCCTTGATGCTCCTGAATATCTGAGGCCATTGTTTCCTACTGCTGCCTCTCAGGGATGAGGATTACCTATGCTGGTAGAAGAACCCCTCCCATCAGCATAGGTAGCATCTTCACGAAAACACTACAGCAGTGCTGCAGTAGCAGTTTATGTGTAGACAGCAGAGGGAAACAGGGTAATGGTCCTCAGTCAGTTGGGAGATAAGAGGAGACTACAGTAACTCCTCACTTAAAGTCGGCCCGGTTAACGTTGTTTCGTTGTTACGTTGCTGATCAATTAGGGAACATGCTCATTTAAAGTTGTGCAATGCTCCACTCTTACGTTGTTTGGATACCTGCTTTCTCCACAGCTGGCAGCCTCCCTATGCCCCCCGCATTCCCATAGCGCTTCCTGCCTGCCAGCAGACCCCACGAATCAGCGCCTTCCCCCTCTTCCTGCCCGCGGCAATCAGCTGGCTTGTGGTGTTTAGGAGGCAGGAGGGAGGGGGGGGAAGCGAGGACCAGGAGCAGCTGGACAATCCATCCTCTTCCACTCTCTGACTCCACCACCTCAACCAAGCTTCATACTCAGCAGTGATGATTGTAGTATTAAATTGTTTCTTTACAATTGTTTAAAACTTATACCTGTATTAAATTACTTGTTTAAAATTGTTTAAAACGTATATAATGCCTTTTGTCTGGCAAAAAAAAAATTCCCTGTAACCTAACCCCCCCATTTACATTAATTCTTATGGGGAAATTGGATTCACTTAACATTGTTTCACTTAAAGTCACATTTTTCAGGAACATAACTACAATGTTAAGTGAGGAGTTACTGTGCTGCCAATATCAGGTGGGAAGAGAGGGATGGGATAGGACTGAAGACACAGACAAGTCTCAGCCAGCCCATCTCCTCCAATAACCATTGACCTATCCTCCTCAAAGGCATAGTCTCCAAGCTACGGGCCAGCTCTCCGGATGTAAGTCACCTCAGAAGTGGACAGTGTCTCTGCCTTACCAGAGGCAAATAGGACTCCTTGCAAGCTGGGCCTGCAGATGTTCAAACTAACATTACAAATACGTATGACCAGAGCAAACAGTGAGATCAAAAATTAAATTAAATTCAGCTCCTCCTACTTAGAACACAGATTTACCAGGAAATCAGTCTTCTTGGCATTCAAGCTCTAAAGAGCACTAAGGAAAGGGGCAAGTGCTTAATAAATTAATTTGTACATTGAAAATATTAATCAAAGGAGCCATCTCTAAAAGGATTTGTGCACAACATATAAATAAAATTGCAATCCCAGCTACTTCTGATCACAGCACATGCTGTTCTGTATATCTCTGGGCCTACTCAGGTGAGTAAGGAAAAGTAATTCCTTCTCCCTCCCTCCCTCCCTTTAAGGAGTGCTCTATCGAAAATATGGATGATAAAGTGCCAGTAAATGGCACTCAAGAATACATAGCATACTTTTTGTCTTTTGTAGGGACACTAAAACTTCTTGTGGTGCACTGCGAAAGTCTTCTTGGGTATAGCTCTTAACATTTCCATTCTTACTCTCTTGTGCAGGCTACCTAGAATCTGGGTCCAGTGGTAAGGGGCTCTCCATACTTGCTTACTTGTCTCCCCCTGAGTAGGTGGGCAAGGAGTGGTGGGGAATGGATGACACCATGGCTCCATCCCTCCTAACATAGGCTAGTGCAGCTAGCTGATCCAGCACGCTGAGATAGAGATTTACTACTAGCATAAGTCAGCAGTAAATTCGAAGAAAGGGGGAACACGGCAGGAATTATGGCTACCTGAGTCCAGAGTTTCCTGCTTGCACAGCTTCTGTGGAAGCTAGTAATGCTCCTAGTAATGCTCCTCTGGTTGTTTGCTAGGGACCCAGTCAAGCCCTATGTTGTTTTTTCTCTAGCCAGTATCATACCTGTTCAGGTCAGACACACAGATGAATTCCTAAAGAGTAATTACTAAATTCTATACATTTATTGTAAGTGTAGAAGAAGAGAAGGGGAAGTGAGAAGAGAGAGGAGGGAGACAGGCAGTGACCTCTGAGCAGAAGGCATTCTATTCTGTTCAGGTCCTTAGACTGTCCTCATCATTGTAGTACCCGAGAGCCTACCAGTAGTGCATTTAGTGATGTGACTGTCACCTGTGAGTAATTCTCTCTCTCGCAGCTTCTCCCGAGGCACTGAAGATGGAGATGGGCTGAGATAGTGAAGAAGCAAAGCTGTGAGGAGAGAAAAAGAAAGGGAGAGATAAATAGGAGAAGAGGGGAAGTAAAGGCATACAGCATTAGTGAATGACATTTATTTCTGCTCCTTTTGTTTAATATATTTCCCTGTCAGTCATCGTATATAGTTTGGAAAGTCTGGGGGAAGGGATCCTTATATTAATGTTGCTGAATAATTAGACAAAAAAAAAAAGCAGGGGAAATTACTTAAACTCACCAGACTCCACAAAAAATCCCTGCACCCTTATGCTAAATAAATGGGTGGTGGCAGGAGGGAAACATTGATTGGAGAAGACAAAGAGGGAAAAACACCTTTTTGAGATGGTGAAGAGAGGCAGTTTGTGGGTGAGAAAAAAAGGGAGAGGCTGCAGGACAAAAAAGGTGAACAAACAACCCATTTCTAAGCTAGAATAGTTAAGGTTCAGCTAGCCTGAACAAAATATGACACAGGGAATGACTGGTAAGATCCCCTGCAGCAGGTACTTTACGTACTCATCAACATAAGATATTACAAAATAATTAGTCCTCCAAAAATATGCCCTGCATCTGTGAAGTGGGTCACTTTCTAAACTAAAATTTGCTCAAGTATCCTCAAGATAGATTTCAGCTAGAAATATTGTACTGATGTTCTTGGTTATGCCTCTGGCACTTAACACTTTTTAGAATAAACTCACTACTTTAAATTACCAATGTCACCTTTATTTCTATTTCTGCTGCTCCAATTGTTTGCTTGCTTCATGATGTGTTAGGGCTGTCTTTAAATAAATATAAATTCAAATGTATTCATTTAGATTTATTATTAGTCAATCATTGTACTACATTACTATGGAAGTTAAGATCTCTCTAAGTCAGGGGTCAGCAACCTTTCAGAAGTGGTGTGCCAAGTCTTCATTTATTCACTCTAATTTAAGGTTTCGCGTGCCAGTAATACATTTTAACGTTTTTAGAAGGTCTCTTTCTATAAGTCTATAATATATAACTAAACTATTGTTGTATGTAAAGTAAATAAGGTTTTTAAAATGTTTAAGAAGCTTCATTTAAAATTAAATTAAAATGCAGAGCCCCCCGGACCGGTGGCCAGGACCCGGGCAGTGTGAGTGCCACTGAAAATCAGCTTGCGTGCCGCCTTTGGCACGTGTGCCATAGGTTGCCTACCCCTGCTCTAAGTGATGGACTGGAGCTGTCATGGCTGTTCTTGTTAAAATTTGATCCCATTTCCTAGAAGACAAAAATAGACAAATCACACACACAAAAGCAGTGGCACTGGAACCCATTTAATAGTGTGGGTTCTGAAAGCCAGCCCTCTTACCCCTGTCCGTCCCCCTTTCCCCCAGCTGGGGCCAGGAGCAGTGCCGTGTCTCTGGGAGGGGGGACCTGTACAGGGATAGGGGGGCAAAGGCTGGGGGCAGGCATGGAGCCAGAAGCAGAGCCCCGAGCACAGGGCCTGCAGCCAGGACCCCACATGAGGGGCCAGGAGCAGAGCCCCTCCTAGTGAAATAGCATTTCCTAATATCCAACCTAGACCTCCCCCACTGCAACTTGAGACCATTGCTCCTTGATTTGTCATCTGCCACCACTGAAAACAGCCTAGCTCTATCCTCTTTGGAACCCCCCTTCAGGTAGTTGAAGGTTGCTATCAAATCCACCCTCAGTCTTCTCTTCTGCAGACTAAACAAGCCTAGTTCCCTCAGCCTCTCCTCGTAAGTCATGTGCACCAGTCCCCTGATCATTTTCGTTGCCCTTCACTGGACTCCTTCCAATTCGTCCCCATCCTTTCTGTAGTGGGGTGCCCAAAACTGGACGCAATACTCCAGATGTGGCCTCACCAGTGCCGAATAGAGGGGAATAATCACTTCCCTCGATCTGCTGGCAATACTCCTACTAATGCAGCCCAATATGCTATTAGCCTTCTTGGCAACAAGGGCACACTGCTGGCTCATATCCAGTTTCTCGTCCACTGTAATCCCCAGGTCCTTTTCTGAAGAACTGCTGCTTAGCCAGTCGGTCCCCTGCCTGTAGCGGTGCATGGGATTCTTCCTTCCTAAGTGCAGGACTCTCCACTTGTCCTTGTTGACCCTCATCAGATTTCTTTTGGCCCAATCCCCCAATTTGTCTAGGTCACTCTGGACCCTATCCTTACCCTCCAGCTTATCTACCTCTTCCCACAACTTAGTGTAATTGGCAAACTTGTTGAGGGCGCAATCGATCCCATCATCCAGATCATTAATAAAGATGTTGAACAAAATCGGCCCCAGGACCGACCCCTGGGGCACTCCGCTTGATATTGGCTGCCAACTAGATATCGAGCTGTTGATCACTACCTGTTGAGCCCGACAATCTAGCCAGCTTTCTATCCACCTTATAGTCCATTCATCCAATCCACACTTTTTTAACTTGCTGGCAATATCACATGCCCAAAGAATTAAGGGTGAAATCCTGGCCCTATTGAAGTCAATAAGACTTTTGCCATTGACTTCAGCAGGCCCAGAATTTCACCCCATATTACAAAATACTACTTACAACTCATTCAAGTAGTAATGCAGAAAGGGTTTGACATGTGAGACTAGATGTATATGCAATGCATTTCAGGTGTTATCTTGCAAATTTGTATACCTTGTTTATTATTTTGAATCCATTTGGGTTTCTTACATATTGCAAGTAACAGTAACTTTATCATACCATGGTAAAAATGTGTTGAAAGGATGAATTGCCCTACTCATGCTGAAGCATTAGCTATGTTTATACTCAATAACACTAATAAAAAAATCATTGCATTTCTAAGGGCTTGTCTACATTACCCACTGGATCGACGGGCAGCGATCGATCCAGCGGGGGTCGATTTATCGCATCTAGTCTAGATGCGATAAATCGACCGCCGAGCACTCTCCCATCGACTCAGGTACTCCACCAGGACGAGAGGCGCAGACAGAGTCGACGGGAGAGCGTCAGCCATTGACTTACCGCAGTGAAGACACCACGGTAAGTAGATCTAAGTACGCTGACTTCAGCTATGTTATTCATGTAGCTGAAGTTGCGTAACTTAGATCGATCCCCTCGCCCCAGTGTAGACCAGGCCTTAGTGTGGCTAGATAGGACTGAAATTTCAAATATAGATTGTGACAGAACTGAACTTCAAGAAGAATGGAACACTTCTGCACTAAAATGCTTTTTAATATTAATAAAGCCATCAGAAAAATCTACAGTATTAGTATAACCAGCATGATGAAAAATGACTTCATCTTACAGCATGCTGAATTGCTCATTTAATTTTTATGTGTGTTGATTAAGATGCCTTTGGCTGAATTTTATATCGCTTACTATAATGTCTTACACTTTTCTCCAAAATACATTGAAATAGACAAACCCAAGTTTACCAAGCCATTAAGTAAATTATCAGATTGACAACACAGCCCTGATTCCCACCATGCATGTATATTGATATTA
Organism: Platysternon megacephalum; assembly: GCA_003942145.1. Taxonomy (NCBI): domain Eukaryota; kingdom Metazoa; phylum Chordata; order Testudines; family Platysternidae; genus Platysternon; species Platysternon megacephalum. The sequence continues at coordinate 105,192 of QXTE01000077.1, read as the reverse complement.
ATTCCATTTGCTGCAATTAATGTTTTATCTTTAAACAAAATTGCTGTTGCATCATAATCTCACCTTGTAGTTTTACTCTTCAAAAAAAGTTAATGCAACTATGTTACATGAATGGCTGAGGGAACTGAATGAACTTAGTTGTCTATGCAGAAGAGCACTGAGTAGAAACTCACCCAGCAGACAAATTCCCTTTTAGTAGCCCAGAAGGAACTTCAGATGTACCTGTAGGAAGACATAGAAGCAAATCTAAGGGGAGAAGGACACCACTATTCTGCAATCAACTCAGACATAAAAAAAAGCAATGATAGTACTCAGACCAATGGGATATTGGTCTGAGTGCTGCAGCATGCAAGACAATGGTTGTGGAATGTGGAATTGTGTTGCAGATTTTTGATAGTGGGCATTGTGCTTGGAGACCTAGTCAAAGGGATGAGATTGCTGGTCTGTTGACATGTCTATTTTTCTGGTAACATAGGAAGGCCACTTTCTTTCCTCCTCCCCACACCATGCCTCAGTGTAGCACATGGGGGCATAAATAGGAGGAATGGGATGAAATCAAGATTTTTTTTGTTCTTTTGAAACCAAAACAGTGACTGAGGTTTTGTCAAACCACATCAGGGCATTTGATGGCCACTTCTACCTAATATACATTGTTAACAAGTATCTTCATATTGCTGACTGATGTTCAAGTGGATATTTATTGGCTAATATTTCCAACTGGTAAAGTCTTGGATGACATCTCTTAAAAGAATATAAATTCTGAAGACATTTGAATTATTCTTTTTTCCCCTGTAACAGTGGAGCAGAGAACTGCTCTTTTGTTCTGATCTATAATCATATTCGGCTCAGCTATGCAGAGTTAAAGTTTAATTGCAATACAGAGGAACCTTATTCTACTGAATCAATATTATTTAATAATTCCAGGACTTACACATAGTTGGGCCCATCTTTTCTATTTCTGAGTTTTATAATCTGGTACTGTATGCTGAACTCATTATGACAACAACACTAATGAAGGGATGTTAAAACACAGCTTTAGAATTCTCTCAGGTGCTCTAGTATTTAACCAATACAATATTAGGAAATGATTGAATACAATTAAATATCCTGAACTAAACTATAATAAAAGTATCCCTCAAAATGCAATGGGCAAATTACTGACAAAGCCTTTTTAATAAAATACAAACATGATATTGGACTTCAAGTAAAAAGTCCCCCGAAAACCCATGTTTAAGAGAGAAAAACTTTTGACATTAAAGATTACCGTAACTTCCTCATTCAAATAAAAAATAAAGATTATGTTGATACATGTTTTTGAAATATAAAGATTAAGAATTGCTGAATGGTAAAAATAAAAAGTTTTGTTAGTTATTCTTGAATAGTTTATAATTATGGATAGTGAATGAGTTTGGATAGGACAATATCTATGCCAAGGCCTTGGACTACATTTTGCCTAACATGATGAGTGTTGTCTTGCCAATTTTTTTCTTATATAGACTTATGTAGATAATGCTTTGCTTATTGCTGACCATAGAAATGTGATGTTTTGTTATTACATTGGAAGATTTAGATAAAAGAAAGTTAATTAGTATATGACACAAAAGGTAGTGCTAAAAGTCCCTTTATTGGGAAAAAGAAGTCATGGAAACATAATGACATGAAAATGGGGTAAAAAAAACCCCAAAAGTATAAATTGAAGTTTGTAAAACAAATGCATAACGCTGAGTGGAGAAAAGCTAATGATTATATAATGTGGAAAGATATCCCCAAAAAAGTGAACAAGGCCTAACTAGGAAAAATACTGGACCTAAAACTGAAGGAAGGAGATTGAAAGACCAGACCAGGGATCAAAGGCTGAGATGACCATCATGAAGTGCAGGAGAACTTTCCAGAAATCAGTAACTTGAGCCGCTACCCATTTAATCTTATCTGTTTATTAGCTGGCATGAACATGTTCAAAAACTATAAGTGACAATAATTCTGTCTCAAAATTTATAAATAAAGGTGACAATTTATTGAGCCTAAATTATGTGGACTTGTGACTCAATTTCTCATCTTTAACACCCAACAAAATACATATGCTAAACCACTGGCCACGTTTCAACTTCTGTAGTGATAGTCTGGCTGCCTTAAGTGCACCTATGGTTTCAATATGATGTGTTATTCCTCTTGGGTCTTCGGTACACTGGCCCAGAACCTGAGCTGCAGCCCAGGAGCACTCAGCACAGCTCAAGATGGAAGGAATGAAGGAGAAGGAAAGGTGTAAAGGTGTTGTTAGAACCATTGCTTATCCCCGACCCTGTTCTAATCTGCACTGGGATAGACACATTGGCACAATTTATATTAGTCTGAAGACTATTCTGAGCTGCACAGACTGAAACAAGATCAAGGGTCTAATCCAGAAGCAGGATTGGCATGATAGGAATACCCCCAGCTATATCTCCTTTCCTATGTCTACATGTTCTTTACCACTCACAGGAAACAGGTTGTTAGGAGTCACTACAACAGCTCTAGAATACCAAAGGATCCTTCACAAGAGAGTTCTTCTAAGGGCTGTCTAAGGCAGCCTTAGGATAGTTTTGCTCCAGAGAGCAGCACCAAGCTGCACTACTACAGCTGAGGATCTGGTCTACTGTTCCTTAAAGTTTTAGGTACATAAGGACAGTAATATTTCCACCCTAGAGGTGCTTCAAGTCAGTAATAGGTAAAATGATTCCTGTACATACAGTCTGTAAAGTATTTGGGGTCCATGAAGGTAAACAGTGCTAAATAAACACAGCTATTACTACTGTTGTATTAAATATAATATTGTTATGCTGGGCACCACAATGAAGCTGTTGGGCAGTTGTTTTCCTTTTAGGCTAAATGAGGGAATAATTAAATGCCCCTTAGTTTGGCGACAGATGAAACAATGCAAAACCACCACCCAAGGACCAGAGTGCATGCAAACTGGGTAGTGCCTGGGCCAGTGCCGTAACAAGGGTGAGGCGAGTGAGGCACTTGCCTCGGGCGTGCAAAGCTGAGGGGCACAGAAAAAGATGACGTCAGTGTGTTTGTCTGCAGACACAACAACCGTCATTCGAGTAATCGAGTTCTAGTATTCCCAGTGAGCACACGCTTATTATATATTAGGACTTCTCAGATCTGCTTAAGGCCCACCAAACGGTGAGTGCCTTTGTTTATCATTCCTTATTTCTTATGGAGATCACAGATTGGGAATCTGCGATCTCTATAATATATTAATTTTGTGTAATGTTTAGACGAATTTAATACATTTATGTATGTATTTTTAATTTTTATTCCAGTCTATTGAACAAGACCATGCATTATGAATAGTATGAATTCTAAACGTCCGAGTGGGGCAGAGTACCGTAAACGACGAAAACACGCTATAGTAGAAAATGAAAAAATGTCAATGACAATGGTGAAATAGCTAGTGAAAAATGCATCAAACGATGGGAATACGCCAATAGCTGACGTCTCTGATGTCATAAATTCGGCACCGTTATCTAATAGTAACAATGAGAATTATACAACTTCAGAAATTATTGTTGCTATCGACCAGCAATTGGATCATGAGGTTACAACTTCACCTTCAGTATCGATTACTGACAATGATGAGACACTCGACACCTTCGATATCATGACTAAAACTAATGTGAACGGCCGCGATCAGCAACATAATTCCTCTGCAAGGCAAATCATTGAAATCAATTTTAATGATCCACCATCTTGGCCCTGTATAAACGATAAAATAAGATGCCACCTTATTGAACATGGACCTGACCAGGGAAAATCTGCAGATTTCCGTGAATCAACGTCGGAAGATGGAAGAAAATTTTCAGGAGACTGTTTTTTTAAAAAGCTTTTTAATGGTGAAACAGTAGAGCATAATTGGCTTATTTACTCAGAAACCAGTAAGTCCATTTTTTGTTTTCCATGCATGTTATTCGATCAGCGCTTTACCAAACCTAATATTGCAAATCAGAAAGTAGGATTTAATGATTGGAAGAAGTTAAACCGTGTTGTGGAACATGAAAATTCAACCAATCATCATGAAAATTTCTGTAAATGGAAATCCTTACAAAAGAGATTACTAAGCGGAGAATGTGTCGATGATGCACTACAAAAAGCTATTGAAACTGATAAACAAAAATGGAGACAAATTCTAAAAATAATTCTTGATGCCGTAATGTTTTGTGCCAAAAACAATTTACCACTTAGAGGATCGTGTAGCAGTACAGAAAACCCTAATTCAGGAATATTTCTTAATCTATTGGAATTTATAAGTCATTATGATGTTCAACTAAAACAGCATATCGTAACTCACAAAAAAGGTTCAGTGAGTTATTTTTCACTGGCTATACAAAATGAATTTATTGGCTTACTAGCAAACCAAGTTCGTAATGAAATTATATCCAAAATTTTAAAAGCTAAATATTATTCTATCCTTCTGGACTGCACATCAGACATATCTCATCGAGAGCAAATGTCCCAGTTTGTGAGATACGTGAGAATCGACAACGGAATTGTATCTATAGAAGAAAGTTTCATAGACTTCATTGAAACCAAAGAAAAAACAGGAAGTGCATTAACCGAAGAAATAATAAAGAAGCTCGAAAATGATGGGCTTGATCTTCAAAACGCGAAAGGTGAAGGTTATGATAATGGCGTAAATATGTCAGGTGTGTACAAAGGCATCAAAGCTGTCATTTTGCAAAAAAATAGATTAGCAAATTTTGTACCATGTTCAGCCCACTGTCTAAATTTAGTTGGAGTACATGTGGCTTCCATAAATTCTACTATGGTTTCATTCTTTGCCACTGTACAAAAGTTATACACATTTTTTTCCTCATTCAACCAGTCACTGGGATATTTTAATGGGTATGTTAAAAGTATCACTAAAAGGTCATGCTGATACTAGATGGTCATCAAGAGCTAATGCAATTGAAGCCTTAAATTCGCAGATTACAGAAGTGACCAAGGCTCTAAAAAATGTCGCTTTTGCATCTAAAATGTCCGAAGCAGTATCAACAGCTAATAGCCTTCTTAAAAAAAATTAATTATGAATTTTTGTGCACGTTATCCATATGGCGCAATATCCTAAATCATATTGACAGAGTGAATAAAGCCCTACAAGCAAAAGGCATCACTGTTTCTCAGGCTTGTAAAATGATCAATGGATTATGAAATATTTTACAAGAGATGCGTGAAAGTGATAACAATATGGTCAATATTTTTACAGATTGTAAAAAAACGGCTGAAAATATAGCAATACCAGCAGAATTTATTGAATCCAGAAAGCAAAAAGTAAAAAGGCAGCTACTTTATGAGTGTGTAGACGTATCTTCTAATTTATCAGCTGAACAATCTTTCAAAGTACAAATAAAAAACATATTTGACACCATAACAGTTGAGTTAAATTGGAGATATTAAACTTTAAATGAGATATCTTCTGATTTCGATTTTCTTTTGGGTGATTCGCTTGTTAAAATGGACACTACTAATCTTCAAAAAGCAGCAGTGGATTTAAGTCTCAAATATGACAGTGATTTGAATGCCTCAGAAATTTCATCAGAGATTCAGAGTTTTAAACATCAGGCATTAGCGTTGTTTCCAAACGTTTCATGCACAACTAGTTTGGACCTTCTCCAGTTAATTCATGAATATAATTTGGCCGAATCTTATCCAAATTTAGAAATTGCATTAAGAATATTTCTCTGCTTGCCAGTAACTGTGGCTTCTTGCGAAAGAAGCTTCAGTAAGCTCAAATTAATTAAAAACGACCTTCGAGCAACCACGGGTCAGGAGAGATTAACAAATATGTCCATCTTGTCAATAGAACATGAAGTAGCGAAGAATATTAATTTTGATGCAATTATCGATGAATTTGCCTCATTAAAAGCGCGAAAAGTACAATTTTGAAAAATAATCATTAATCGTATCTGATATGGTTCTACAGCTAAATTTTATTTGTGATTATTTAAATAGTATGTTACATGCACCATGATGCACACCTTATATGTATTAGTTGATTTTGTACGCGGAACTTATGATTAAAATAAATAAACGTTCTATTATCATTATTATTCTTGTTATTTACATATTTTTCTTTTTTTTACAAAGTAACTACTATGAAATTATATGGAGGGGGGATGGCGCAATTTTATATTCTTGCCTCGGGTGCAAAAATAGTTAGTTACGGCTCTGGCCTGGGCCATGAGGTCCAAGAGGTTTCCCGGGGCCTGACTGATTTGATTGCTGTGTAAGTGTGATAGAAGCAGATACAAGTGCACAGAGAAGGCAGCAGGGAATTAAAGGAAACCCCAGAGACAGCAAAAGAAACACGAAGCATGGTCCTGAGAAAAAGCTAAGAGAGACCTTTTGGAAAGAGTGCTGGCTGGAAACGGGCTTGGAGCTCTGTGCAGGGAAATGGGACTGTGTGTAAATTTTTTTGCAAATAATCAGAACTGTATCAAAGAAATACCTAACCCCATCATCACTTTCTCCTCTAACGGACATAACCTGCAAGATCCCAAATATTGGCTAGCTGCTCAGGTCAAAAGAGGTTACAACATCATTCTATGTATTAACAGGCTATGACACTCACTGTCTATACATTGACTATGCTCAACTTAGACAACGTATAATTGCAAAATAAAAGCCTTGTTCTTCTGTGTTATGCAGTGGGAACTATTTTGGACAGCCTATGCTTTGACAGTCCCCAACAGTGCAAGTATAGACACCTGACTATCAGCTTTTCTCTCCTACAAGAGAACTGGTAAAGTGGCAAATTGCTGTATTGCTAATGATGAATAAAAACCCAGACAGCTCTTTGGGCACTGAATGCTCCAGATACAGATAGGAGATATACTACTACTATGTTCATAAATTCCTGAAGTATTTTCTGCACATTGATAAATGCTTGAACCTCTCAGTTTCATCTGCCTGGGCAGGGTGGATCAGTTATCTGACCA
>QXTE01000077.1:966-97571 GCA_003942145.1 Platysternon megacephalum | reverse complement strand
GGAAATCAATCAATGAGTGAATGAGCAAATCATGAAAATTAATTTTTTTATTGAGAGAAGACACTAGAAATATAGAGCCAGATCCTTAGCTGGTGTAAATCAGTGCAACTTCACTACCATAAAAAATCTGCCTCACCCTCCCCAATAGTGCTTATTTCTATGTCTGAGTAAAACAACTAGTTTCAGTGGTTACCTATTTGTAACAAAGTACTCTACCAGCCCTCACCTGCACAAACCACTCTTCGTACTCCACAAATCACCATCAGCGGAGAACCCCTGGAAAATGTGGACCATTTTCCATACCTTGGCAGCCACCTCTCCCAAACAGCCAGCATTGACACAGAAATTGAATACAGGATCCACTGTGCCAGAACATCCTTTGGAATATGACTCGAACNAGCCAGCATTGACACAGAAATTGAATACAGGATCCACTGTGCCAGAACATCCTTTGGAATACGACTTGAACAAGTCTTCAATGATAGGGGTCTGCAAACAGGCACCAAGATCTTGGTTTACAAGGCAGTTGTCATCCCCACCCCTCTCTATGGGTGTGAAACCTGAGTAACCTATAGATGACATCTCAAGCGGCTGGCATGGTTCCAACAACGCTTTAACGTGGCTGTGTAGTCATGGCACCAGCACTGGGAGCGCTATAAAAAAAACCCACCTCCACAAGGGGAGTAGCTCCAGCACTGGTGCACTGTCTACACTGCCACTTTACAGCGCTGAAACTTGCAGCGCTGAGGGGGGGTGTTTTTTCCCCCCCGAGGGAGAAAGTTGCAGCGCTGTAAAGTGGCAGTGTAGACAAGGCCTAACATCAGCGTTCTCTCTGCAGCCAACATCGGCAGTACAAAAGCGCAGGTCATGAAACACCAACTCTGCTGGGCTAGCCACTGTGCTGCACAGCTGTAGGACTTCAGTGTATACGTACACCAACAGTGTATACGTATACCAATACATACACCAACAGGAGGGGTTCTCCCATCAGCATAAGCAATCCACCACCCCAAGAGGTGGTAGCTAGGTTGATGGAAGAATTCTTCCATCGACCTAGTGTTGTCTACAGGAGTACTTAGGTTGTCTTAACAATGCCACTCAGGGGTGTGGATTTTTCACACCCCTGACCGAGGTAGTTAAACTGACCTAACTTTCTAGTGTAGACAAGGCCTACGAGTTTGAATAGGAAGCCATCAGAGGTAATGACAAACAATTAAAGCCACTTAAAGGTAAAAAAGAAATTTAAGAAGACAGAGGTTTGCCCTGTCTGTGAATAGAAATAAGAGATTATTTTCAGTATGACAGAGGGAGAAGCACTCTGTATCCATTCACTGAAGAAAATACTTTATGGGGAGGGGAGTGTTTTCACAAGCATTTGGATTCTGGTTCTTGAGAAATCAGCCAGCTCTGCAACAGGCTGAACCTGCTGGATTGGGAGGGGTGGAAATGTACTTCATTACATAGGAAAGGTAACTATTAATAAGTGTAGATCCAGGTTCGTATTTTATGATTTTGTTTTGTACTGTAACTTGTTTCCACAACTTTCTCGAGTCTAGTTATATCCTTATCCTTTCTTAAATAAACCTTCTTTTGTTTTATTTTAAGTGTTCTCCAGTACTGTGTGGCTCACAGGAGCAGTGGTTTAAAAGTAAAACCAGTAAACTTCTAGGGTACACTGCACCTTTGGGTGCAGAGGAGCTGGAGTTTGTGTGTGTAGTCAGTGTCAGGGGATGGATATATCCGTGGAACAATTCAAAGGGACTTGGGGATGGAGGTACACCTGCAAGGTGAATACAGGGGTGGCATAGCCCAGAAGAGAGTGCTTGAGTGGCTGAAAGGCTGGTGGTGTTAGGGAGCTGACACCCGAGAAAGACTGTCTCTGTGTAGGCAGGAGGTAACAAGATGACTCAGTCCTGGGTGCCCCAAGAACCCTCACACTATCTCCTGATTAATTTTACTGTTCCCACATTAAACTTTTATTGTTGCAAAGGTTAAGGGTGTGAAATACTTAGCTGTGTCTTTTATTGTAAGTAGGTCAGTGTGTGTTTATAACTTGGATAGTAGCAAATGAGGGAAATTTTCTGACTTTCATCTCACAAAGGGATATTACTATTAGTTGTATGGCACTAGATTCTGCTACTTGTAATATCAGTTACCCACAAAGATGTATTCATACACTGCAGAGCTTTCTTTTAAATTAAATTTTCAAAAGTTAGTGGGTACAAGTGATGAAAGAATTCATAGCTTTAAGAGAATTTGTTTAGTTCTACCTCTACCCCCGCCCCCCATCCCCCCCAAAATGGAAAAGTGGATTGTGAGAGTTGGCCAGTTCCTGACACTTCAAGGACCTGATCCAAAGCCCATTGAAAGCAATAGGAATCTTTCTCTTGATATCAAGGGGATTTGGATCTAAGTGAAGTAAATAAATCAACATGGCAGATGCAGCTCAACGTTCTGAACAATTTAAAGAGGACAGACTGTTTTTAAAAATGGGATCCTAAGCAAAATCCCTGTGGACTAAAATTCATTGTTTACATGACAACAATCAATAGCAATAGCTTGCTAGAATGCAACATAATTAAATTATCAGTGTTTAGTCTTCAGCCTCACAGATGTCTGTAGGATAAGTTAGCATATGAAATGTCAATATTATAATTCTTCCTGAACAAAACATGGTCTTACAATTCTCCTTGGGGTTGCCTTCAGCAATACATATTGTTCATCACAAAGACGTGTGTAAATGAATGATGACCACTTCATTTCTTCCTTGTTTTTGTTCATTTGTTGGTGTGGTTTTTTTTATTGAAGGGGTGTTAAAAGCTGAAATAAATGTGAGCACCTTAAACCAAGTAGTTTGCTGCTGAGTAGAAGGCAGAATTATATCTTCTCTCCTTGATGGAAAGAAAGTTGATACACAGGCCACAATAATTCTCATTAGCAGTATTGGGAGTTGTATGAATCCAGGCAAAATGAAGTGAGAATATGTCCCTGAACATTTATTTTTGTATCTATATGCCTTTCGACTTGCCAACAATTCTAGGAACCTTCCAGTATGCACTACCCAAAGCAGCGAGGTTAGATTAATGGAATAGGGGCCAAGATTGTTAGGCAATAGTACTTTATACTAGAACCATCTCTCTCAACCATTCAGAACCAGCTTTAAAGAAGCGGGAAACCAGGGGGTTGGGAGAAAGAAGAGATTTTGACTATGTAAGCACTTAAAATAAAATGTGCTTGTTGAACTACTTTAATATGCCCTCCCTACATCATCCAGGATGTTCCTATCCCAGCTGAGCAACTAGTTCACTCAATAGCTTTGGGCAAATAACTTGGCCTTCACCGACCTCAGTTAACTCAGTTGGGAAATAGTAAAAAGACACAGATTTTGAATCTTCCTAAGTAAGTCAATTATAGCAAACAGAAATTGCTGCATGTGTAGTAGACTTGATTTTTCAGGTCTCTTGCACATTGTGCTACTCAACTACTCTACTATATATTGTACTAGGCAATGCTGACATTGGCCAAAGTCCTTTATTTTATTAGCAGCTGTGACCTGTCATAACCTACTTCGACAGCCAACATGATATAAATATCTGTAATCCAATGTAGTAAGAATAACATATAGCAAATACAAACTTAATTGAAAAGCAATTAGCAGGGCCAAGTAAGCCTTAGAAAGTAGGTAAAGGGCTGAATTCTGTTCCAGTTTACACCAGTGTAAATGCGGAATGATTTTAATTAAGTCAGTGGAGATATGTTAGTGTAGAACTGGTGCAAGTGAGACCAGATTCAGTCCCAGTGTCTGCATTTGTATTCCATCCACAGAAAATGTATAATCACAGGAAACCTATCAGACCATTACCTCATTTTAACATGAGCAGCTAGTTAAAGTTTGGAGCCTGGAGACCTTCCAGCTGGAAGTAGAAATTGATGGAGGCTGGTATTTTCTTTGACAGAATCTCGTTTCTTTACAAGGAATGTATGAAGTCCTGTTTCTCCAAACTCAGGAAGAAGCAAGAAAAAAGGGAGTGGTTTCTTAGGCCTGGTCTTCACTTAAAACTTAGGTCGACATAGCTATGGCACTCAGAGATGTGAAAAATCGACACTCCTGAGCACCATGACGATGCTGACCCAACCACAGTTGCGGGCACAGCTACGTCAACAAAAGAATGCTTCCAGCAGCCTATGTACCGTCGCTCAGAGAGGTGGAGTTCCTACATCAATGGAAGAACCCCTATCACTGTAGTCTGCATCTACACTATGGAAGTACGGTGGCATAGATATGGTGCCACTGCTATGCCACACTAGTAACCATAGTGTAGGTAGCGTCTTAGCTTACAACCCCAAACCTCTATAGCCAACTCACTCAAAAACTCTGTCTCAAGCTTTTTCTGGGGTCACACTGTGCTCACCAGCTATTGCTTGGCTTTCATGCTTTTGCCTCTGACTCTCTCTGTTCTCAGTTCCTGTATCTACAGCATTACCTTAATCTCCTCCTCCCTTCCCCCCCAAAAGCCCTCTGCCCATTCAGTCTAAATTCTGGGTGAGTTCACAACCCCCTTTTGTCCTAGGTGGTTTCTTCTGATTAACTCATCCTGACACATATGTTAATTGTAGGGTGCATCATCACACCTGATCTCAGTGAGGTTTTAGCTCAACCCACAGCAAGGTTTCACCCAGCTCATAGTAATAGGAAACCTTTTTTACCCAGTGACATAAAGCACAACCTTCTCTCTCTCCAGAAGCCAAGATTCTCACCAAACCTCAGTTTAGGAATGAAATAAAATCCTAAATACCTGGCTGCAGAATTATTTTACATTAAGAATCATGATCAATTCAACATTATTCTTTTATCCATCTATTTTCCACAAGCTGAATTAGAATTTTCACCGCTCGTTTATTTTCATTTAAATACTATACTGTAGGAGCACACTAGCTAGTCAGGGGGCAGATGTGACATGTCAATGCCTGGTGTTTGTTTCGGGTTCTTTTTGTTTATTTTTGTTTCCTGATGTCCTATAAGAATCCAAACTAAATTACACGAAACCTAATCTCTAATGCCAGCCATGATTCCTTGTGCCCCCCTGAAAGTAAAGGCTGCTCCCACAAGCCATCCCAAAGGAGCAGAGACCTTTCATAGCTCCCATAAATAAAACCCAGCTGTAAGGATCCAAGCCATTGTAGCTTACACTTATGTATGAGAGGTTTGGTTAGACCATATTAAGTTTTGCCTTTGATCTTTGAAGCATAAATATTTTTAAATGTTATTTAAACCTTGTGGAAGTCAGTGGGCGTAATCACTGCCTTTCTTTCACAATAAATGTAAAGAATCCATTCAGTTCTTTTATGTAACCAGGCAGCAGAAATAATAGGAGCACTATTCAAAACACAGGGACATGGCAAGTCTAAAGGAGAAGCTGAATCGTATGGCCCAAGAAGGTTCCGTGGGGACTGAGATAGCAAACACAGAATCTAAGGCAGAGAGTGGTGGAGCTGTGTACATCTGGGTCTCAGAGAGAAGCAAAGACCAGAGAAGCTCCAGACAGACACAGGAGCACCAGTATAGTGGCCCTAGGAAAAAGTTGAGAGAGAGCTTTTGGGTTAAGTACTGGCTGAAAAGAGGTTTGGAGCTGTGAGCAAATAAATGGTCTCCTATTTGATTCCTGCTGTGTGCAGGGAACCAGAACTTTATTCTTTGTAAAAAAATTCCATCAAAAAACCCCAAACAAAAAACCCCACCAACCAACCCACCCAATACAGACTATCATCAATTTCTCCTCCTAGCAGAAACCACCTGCAGGGCCCGGAACTTTGGATAACTGCTCAGGTCAAAAAGGAGTAACAATATTAATACAAATTGCTTTTTTTCATAGATGTTCCTGTTTATCTTTCTTCTCTTGATTCACAGTACTTTGCTCTTTGTTTCCCTTCCTCTCTATCCATTTCTTCTGTGATATTCAGCAGACTGCTGCATTACATTTTATGACAGCTGGTAACCTTGTAAAGGGAACAAGGTTTGCCATTTCTGTAGCACACTTGCTAAGAAAGTATGCTGGAAATGGATTAATATTATATTATGTTCTAAACTGCTTGAAAATTCTTTGATGTAATGTATGCAAGGCGATAAAATACTAACAAAGCAAGTATATAAAGAAGAGTAACACTGCTCTACTTAAAGCGGAGCTCACTATAGATGGCTCAGTGTCTCCACATTTCAAATCACATTAAAACAATATGAAAGGAGTCATCCCAGGTTCAACTAACACTAGTAGTTCAAATCTTGTTTAGTAATTTTCAGCTGTAAAAGGCAAAAATAATTTGGATCTCATTTCAGTTGACTCTCTCTTGAAATAAAATTTTATATTTGAATTGAGACATAAACCTACAATAATAAGGACATGCTTGCATTAAAGGCATTTTGTCACAGCTCAGACCTCAAATTAGATCTACCAACTTGGTTTTGGTTTGCACATTTCACTGTCCTCTCTGGCTGGCTGTTTAGTCCAGTTCTTATTTGCAGCGTGAGTATTGGAATTTACAAAATACAACAGCACAAAGAAGGATCCTGTTATCTACAATGAAGGAGAGGAGGCTTCCTGGAAGTTTACAGTCCCTACCTTCTCCTTGTATAGCAGAATACCTGGATGGTGAACAGACTGTAAGCCACCTTCCTCATCAGCATCAGAGGTGTTCAGAGTGCTTTGCACTCTGGCAATCATAAACGGGTAATTTATAGAAGCCTCACCTGCACTTCAGACCAAAGTGGCCTCCGTACTGAAGAACCCAATCTCTGTCCTCCCACTTCAAGTCTTGCGCCAGAGACAGTTCAGTTGGTCTTGAAGATCTGACGCCAGTAGTTTATAATCCTACCAGCCTTGACTTTCTTCCCCTTACTTTCATCCTGTGCAACACAGCCTATTTCAATTATACTCATACAACTCCACAGAAGTGGGCAGGATGGCACAAGTGTAACAGAACAGAGTTTAGCCCTGTTTGTTTCTCTCTGAGAAATCAAGCTGTCACAGTGCCACAGATCCTAGAAAGTTCCCCCTTCCAGCCAACCACTAGGTCAGCCATGAGGGGAATTCAAGCATCTCTGTTCTGACTCCCCTGTGATGTGTTAAGCTGTAGGGCCTCAGCAGGCTGCAGACTAGTTCCTCCCTTGGCCTCTCTGGCACATTTCCTGGGCACTGACTCTCAGTATGCTATCCCTTCTCTGAAATGGGGCTCCTCAGCCCACCTATCCTAAGCCCCAGGACCAGCACTGATCCCTGATATACCCCAGTTACTTAAACACTTTTCCCCCAGAACTCCATGCAAAAGGTATGAAGCTTCTGGTTTACAGTTTAACTCTCTCAAGGGCATGCAGCAGTAGTGAGCAGTTAAACAGAGTCAGTGTCTAACACCTTTATGCTCTTTAACATTTAGTCACATAAAGCACAAGAGACTACCGATTCTACAGAACAATGAGCATCTCAAACCCCAATGTCCCTCACTTCTATCTCAACCTTCCCTTGTGAGTCCTTGGGGAACCATCGGGATCCAAAAAGGCAAGCTATCAGGGCATCTCCTCATACAGGTTATTACATGCTGCCTGGTCTCTGTCCCTCATGGAGCCCCCTACTCAGTTTGTGATATTATGTTTTCCTGCCTCACATTTCCTCTTCCTGTGCATCCCACTATTCCTGTGTGTAGTTAAATCCCTCCTGGTCACTGAGCCTAATTTCTACTGGTCCTACCTTCCTGCCTAATCCAACTAAACTGGATTTCCAAGGCTTGAGCGGCTTTTTAGCATAGCCATTGTAAGGTTTAAGTAATATCCTTAACCTTAAGTATTTCCCTTTGTATCTGTCTGGTATGTCCCTGCTACATGACCTGTCAGCAATGATACACATACATAGAGGTATTCATGATGCAAAGTTTTTGGTTAAAAAAATTGCTGTAATATCAATCAGAATTCATAAATAGTACAGACAGCCCTAATGGATTACTAAAAGTAAATTAGTGTTTTATGTTTCTTGCTGACTTTAATTCCATAATTACTAAATGAAGTTTCCTTAATAATTTACTGTAAACATCAAATCTGTGCTAATCAGTAATATGCTACTTTATTTAAGTCTCTTAATTGTTCTTCAAGCTTTTCTTTAAAGCCATTTGAATTTTTACACACCAAAAATACACAGATTAATATTTCTACTGGTCCTGGCATTTCATTTTGAAGTAAATTTTACAGAGTAGTTGCAGAGAGTCATAAATGTCATGTCAGAGACTGTAATTGGATGGCCCTAACGGCCTGTTTACTGGCCCCAATTCTATTCCTACCCAAAGTACACTATCTGGCACACACCCTAAATCTAGTCTGGGCCCATGAACATGCCATCTAACCCATGCTCATGGACTAGTACTACAATAGGCTAGAAGCTAACTGGCCCCAACCCTCTCCTTACACCAGACCAGAAAACTTGACCTTCCGTACGCCTAGTCTGAGAATCAAATTTTATTTCACTTCTAACCCTACAAAATCCAAAAACTAGCCACCCTATCCCAGGCACATGGTCTGGCTTCAAACCTAATCCTAGCCCTCACCTTCAAATTGGTTTTACAATCTGGTGCTAAACCTAGTCAAGCAAGAATACAACTTTGACCTAACAAGCCCTCACCTATTCCAAGAACAAGCCCAAAAATTGCCACTTGATTGGACATGTAAAATGGCACACACTTTAAAGGTAGACTAAACCTATGAACTCGCCTCAATCCTAATCCTTAACTGGCTCATAAATTTAACATAAACCTAGCCCTGTCTCATGAAGTGAGGCTCAACATAATCCTATCCCACATCCATGAACTAGTTACAACTAACTATTTTAGGCAAACAAATTGGTCTCAACCCTAACCCCAGCAGAGTCCCAAGAACAGCTTGTTCCCTGAAAAGATCTTATAAAATGGCTCTAATTGTAACCCTTACTTGGTTGCATGAACTTGATACAATCTTATATCTAGGATAAAAACAAAATAAAAAACTATCCCATCCTGAACATAACCCTTTCTTGTACCCCTGAACTGATTTTAATATACATCTGTAGATGCTTCTTTTAAGGTAAATGTCAGATTCCATGACCATACCAGCAGTTTGTTCTCCACTTATTTCCATGTCACAAGCATTATGTAATATGAATTCACAACTCTAAATCTAAGCCTAGTTTAAGAGAAAGATTATTCATTTATCTCTGGATTACAATGGTGCTCTGTTGCTGCTCTGTTTTCTTTTTGTTCTCAGTTTCGCAGATTGTCAAGAGATCATCTAAAAAATTAACAGGTAGATCTGGAGCAGAAAAGCAATGTCTTGCAGATGCACTGTGGGAATCCTGAAGTGTATGGCACAGCTGGATCTGGGCTCATTTTGCATTTGAAAACTGCATTGCTTTGTTCACAACATTTTGTGTGGCTGCTAAAACAATGATCATGGTTCACATGATCAGGCAGGAATTGCAAAACATTTGTATTCAAAATACAAAGTAATGCCTTAGCCACAGTTGAAAGGGTTCATGCGATTATGTATGGGATTGCTCATTCAAAAAAAGTACTTTTTTTGGTAGGACATTATATAGTGCAGAAACAGAGGGGCAATCTTTCATGTCTGTAAACCAGTCTTCAGATCCTACCTTGGGTCACAAATGAAAATGTGATTGGTGAGGTCATTCTTGTCCCATTTGCCCATGTCATAAATCTGTCACACAGTTTCATAGTCTTGGCAATTTCTGCTCATGAAAGGCCCGATCCAATGCCCAGTGAAGCCAATGGGAGTCCTTTCATTGACTCTTACACTGTGTTGTGTCTAGTCCAAAAAACTAATGGGTATTGCAAGTGCACTGGCAGAGCTGCCTGGGGAAGCTTGCAGAGCACTTTGTTTTGCCACTCGTGCAACAGTTAACTTATAACTTTGAAAGAAAAACTGCATGGAAATAATGGGGGGTTGAGTAGGTATCATTTAGTTTTATTCCTAAAGTATCCACCATAGCAAAATCACTGGCAGCATGTACAACCCAAAAATGTCAAATTAGAAACCAAGCACTCCAGTGCAACCACTCACGCATTTAGGCCCCAATCCCTCTGCCAAAAGCAAGTAAAATTATATTGTCACTTATTTTAATAAAGAAACTGATTCCTGTTAAATGGATCGTGGCACTCAGCATGTGGGAGACGGTGAGATGTCATGAAAGGATAGGACCTCCATCTGTATCACTGCTACATTTTGCCATTTGGAATGTGTAAGGTGAATGGACTGATTCATAACATATTTGGCTAATCAGCAAGTTAGAGGAGTGTGTGTGTGTGTGTGTGTGTGGGGGGGGGAATATAGTCAAACCTTGAGTTCCAAATTACTTACCCAGGTACAGAAATGTAAGGTTGCCTAAAGTGAGGCCTCACACACTGCTGCTCTCCTTCCAGATGCCACGTCCCAACAAGATCTCAAAGATACTGAAATGTCCTTTAGAAAAATCTGGGAGAAATTCTGAGATCTGTACTTAGTTTGGAGTCAAGGAGAGTTTGAAAATCTTAGAAAGGACCAAATCCTAACATCCTATATCTTTATTTTCTCTTCCATTGTAACTTTTTTTCTGTGGCATTACTAAAGTCTTGGGCTATTTTTAGCTAGATTATTAAGAAGATGCATTACTTGTATTATGCTTGTTCCTTCTACTGTAAAGGGAATGAAATAAAGGCTATGTTGTGTCAATTCAGCCATTGAATTCATCCTGGCTGAGGGTTCTTTAGATATAGATATAAATTTGTCCGTTGCATCTCCCCTCTTTCCTCGTCCCTTTTAAAGACTACAATAATTAGAGGAATGGACAAGGGGAAAGAGGCCACTTTAATTGCACATCACATGCCAAAAAGATATATTAAAAATGTCTAGGAAAACTAAAAAAGCCAGTAATAATATTTCAAAATCATTATTTATTTCCTGGAGTTCATGAAATATAGCTATACGTGCCCTGGGCATCTATCCTTGGTTGGGCTGTGCCTCATATAGACCCAAGGAATTAGAAAAAAGAATTAAAAATATATTAAAAAATAAAAATATAGTAAGATCAGAACTGAAAATATAGATTTTCCCCTGAAGTCCAACAGCAGATAGGCAAACCAATGTAGGAGAGCCCCCCTATCCATTGGTTCAATGTCCCTGGATAAATGAAACATAAGCCTAAAAAAAGCCACTCACTCAACAGTGAATGGATGAGCCCCCTTAGGTGTGACAGGGTTATATACTCATTCACATTCCACTCATCTAGATTTGGGCAGGGAGTAGGATAGGGCCTAGGACAGCATCTCTGCCCTCCAGCTGAGTTCCTCAGGAGTTTACCTTTTCCAGGAAAAAGAAAAGAAGAAAAAAGTAACCCCCATCCCCAACAAACAGCCAGTCCCAGACAAGCCACCAACCTCTCTTTGTTCAGGAGGTAGGTGTGGGGGCGGGGGGGCGGGGGAGAGGAGGAAAGAGGGAAGGACAGTCCAGCTCAGTACCTGCTGGTTAGCCACCAGAAACTATAGTCGAGCCTACCTTCACTTCAGGAAGCTTGAACCATCCATAGGCAAGAAACACAGGGTTAAATGTTAATTTTAATTATAGAACTATCTATCTGTTTTTACAGTGCAAGGAAAGATCAGTTTAATTTCAAAGACCTTTAGAGAAGAATGTGGCATAGTTCAAATTCAGCTCATTGTAATTTGCACTCTTATTCACTGCCTAATAACTGGAGCTTAGTGTTCTTGTCTCCTTTCAAAGATACCATTGTCAGAGTTTAATATTCATATATGCAAGCATGTGTATCACCTCCCTTTTTGGTTGATTAATCTTTAACTCAGAAATGAGATGTCAATCTTCTACTAATACAGGGAAGGAAATAGACCCTTTAAAATTTGACATAGTATTCCAGTTGTCCTTTCTTTTTATCCCAAATACATTCCCTCCTCTTGGTCTGTCTTGGCCAGCTGTTGTATTACATAATGAGTCCAGATACAACATGTGAAAGGGAGCAACTCTGCCCCTTTTCCACAAAAGGGGGGAAATTTAGGACATGCCTCTAACAGTAACAGAATCAAGTGGATAATTTCAAAGAATATAAATTAAACTATCAAGCATATGTTTTTCATTAAACATTAACAATTAAACGATAAACAATAATTAACACTTTGTATTTATACCGTTCCTTTCATTCAATAATATATCTCCTTGCACACTTTAAGCTCACAACACCTGTGCAAGATAGGATGGAAAGAACACAACTTTACATATTCATAAGTTAAACTGAGGTGTGCATAGGCTAAAGATGCCCAAATACTTAATCAAAAGCTTTGGCATGTAGAGATAAAATTATAAATAGCATCTATCAAACCATCTAAGGTTCTGACTGCTCAGCTTGTGAATCATCTTTACCTTTTTTCATTGTTAACATAATACTGGGCTGATTCAGAGACATCAACATTTTCTACTCTGTTTTTTCTGTATCATGTAATTCAGTACAGTGCATCTTTCGGCATGGGGCCAATGTACCTTAGAAAACTTTGTATCATTTTACAGGGAGCTTATTCTGCAGGACTTAGTGTTTATCCTTGTAACTCCTGTATTACCTCTTGTATTTCTTACTAAAAGACATTTCCCTCAAGCCTGTATCGGTGTTGGCTATCAAGTACAGCCTCTGGAGGAAAGCCCAGAACTTCCAGCTCCAATCCCTGCTGCAGAAGGAGTGGGGAAATTCTTTACTACACTATTTATTTCAGAGGACTCTGAAGTAATTACCTGAAGGGACAAGGCAAATCTCATTATTCACCAGACTGTCTCTCACTCTCTTTATTTGGCAAGTTAACAATTTCCCAGTTTTATTTTCTCATTCATAATAATTGGCCAAGAGTGTAATATGGCCATTTCATCTGATGTGGCACTTAGCACCTGTTAATGTCTCTTTTGAGGCAGCTCAAAGAGAATGAGGATTTGGGGTCCTGTAACTGTATCCGTTAGGTAAGGAAATATCAGCATATCCTATTTAATAGTTCCTTTTTAATCCCACTATGACATTAGTTGAATATGTAATCGCTTTTCTATTAGAAGACCACCTTGCAGGCATCCCAAACCACTAGCAAAAAAAGCAGCGGTGTCTGCATTTTGACTCAAAACCTTTTGATCCATTGTTTAATAAACTGTGATGGCTGGGGAACGGGGGTCCCAAGATAACCGTAAAATGAATTACCAACATATACTATCAGTGTTCCTGTAGTCTTGATGTTAGGTTAAAGGTACCTGGGGGCAAACCATCCTGGGTAATAGTTCATAAATTTCTAATGGGTCATAATGCTTGTGATATAAAAATAATCTGTTCTATAAGGTGTACTGATACGAAGATTCCCTTGTCTCCTGAAGCAGTCAGCTGATTGTGATTGTTCTATAGATTTCTCCAGTAACCTAATGACTAAATCCTAAATCTCCTCTTGATCTGTTCAACTAAATATATAAAAACCAAGACTTGAGCTGTTTTATATTGAGTCTTAAGAATGCCTTATTTGAATGTATTAAAAATGCATAAGTAGTCTGTTCAAATGGGCCTTTCTTTGGATCTGACTCAGAGTTTAGCAACCACATAAAATAATTCATTTATACACACAAGGAAATAGTCAAAATTTGATCTGGTAAATAAAAAACAAATTCATTTGCTGTCAATAAGTAAATCAAGAACAAAATACTCAGGAATCACACTTTGCCATTTACTTGCAAAATCAAGATGATACACAGACTATAACTCCAACCTTTATATACATAATGCTTCCAAAGTGACTTCCAGAGTCATGAAAGGGACATTAAGGCACTTCTACACCTGCCTGATCCTGGGGATGCCAGGCCAGACCAAAGCACAAATTAAAGCAGACTCAGGGCTCCCTGTCTTGTAATTGACGCCACAGAACCATTTTGCCAAACAGAAATAGCAGGTTCCTGGCAATGCCCTGCTACAATGGGAGCAGTCAAGATAGGGTGGCGCAGGAACTGCTATGCCAGCTGTATACCTCCCGAGGATCCCTTCCCACTGTGTGTGCATCATTGGGTAGCCAGTTAAATTGGTTTTGTTATTGTTGTTTTACAGCAAAATGGGTACAAACAGAGCCAGGCCCAATGTTTTATCTCTGTGAGGAATCCCGTTTCATGGCAATAGCACTATCTATATATCTGATTAATATAGTACAGGTACTGTATAGCCAATACAGTAACCTTAAGCCTGTATGAATATTTTAAAATGCATTTTCTGTTTAATATGCTTATTAATTATAAACCCACTATATATAAGTTCCTCTACAGTAAATTTTCTAGGGAAAAGACAATGGATACTTTTCTGTTCTTTTCTCTATTCATTGACTGAAATTCTGTACTTTACCCTGCCATACATGTGAGTGTGGATTTTCAGCTCATTTATTCGGTTTCTTCTTTCTAAAAGATTTTATAAACATTAGGAATGAATTTAGAGGCTAAATCTGCAATGTAGCTATTCAGAATGTGCTGGATTTAATTTTCGTACCCCTAAGCAGCTCCCTGACTATATTAAGAGACATCTGCTTCTTTGTACTTCCAAAACAAACCCTTAGTAGAGAGCACTATGCAGTGAATTATACTGTAACTGTTCCTATGTTACTAGGCTAGGGACTTAGCTGGAGAGCCTGAGAATTCAAGCACACAATGGTCAGGAAAAACTTCCTAGCATCATCTTCTCCCACAGACATTAAGATGATAGCAGATGCATGGAAAGCAGCATAAAGTAATGTCTCCACTAGAATATGATTCATATACTCCTCCACCCTGCTGAGGCTTGGTGATATTAGGATCATGAAACAAATGGACTTTGAAGGTGTCTGCCAAGCAAAGTCATTTCTAGGAACCTGTACATTGCCATTCAATTCCATCTCACCCACTAGACCTTTGGTATTATCTATTTTCGGTTCTGATGCTCCATTTTCTTTTAATTAGTTTGCAGAATTGTTAGTGAACTATATATATCAAACTATTTCTTTGATTTATGTTTAGTGGAATGGGCCTTATTACTGTAGTACATGGCAGGAGAGTTCAGAGAGACTTATCCCATTCTTAAATTGTTGTTTTCATTATGTTTAGCCATTATGAACTAGGTTCTTTAAAATGCAGAGGCCACAGTCACGTGTTCAAAATCTGTGGATGCCTTGTGTGTCCATCAAGTAAATAAAAGCATTAGCTTCAATAATGTTCAAAGATGAGGAATTGCACCTGATAAAAAAAGCAGTCATTGAAAAACGAAGTGGGAATGAAGATTTGCAACACTAACTCAGCAATTGTCTTGTGCTTAGGGCATATCCTTGCACCTAGAAGATTTTCAGAAAATCTAGCTACAATAGTAAAGGAAAACAGGAGACAATGAGGAACCCTAGTCCAGGGACAGCAACTGCAAAGAGGCTAATCAATTTGTCTAAAGCTAAGCTAGGATTCCATGGTCACAGGTACTGGCCAAGAATCATCCCCTACAGCTTTCCCCTCTGGGTATAAACAGAAGTTCAGTTAAACAAAAAACAGCCTTGTGGTAAAATAGCACTTGATCATGTAATTAGAGACAGTTTCATAGGTTCAGTGGAACAAAATTAAGACTGCATGGACAACCATAACTGACCTGAGTGCTTGACTTTTTCAATCTTAATGTTCTTTTATATCTTTTGAATATAGTTTAATTGTTACTATTGAGCCAAATTTTCAGTGTTCAGGGGAGAGACAGAGGACAGAGTAAGGAAGTTTGCATTATTACTGCTCATGTCTCCTGTAAGTGAATTAATTTCCTGAAAGTGTTTGACTGCAGTTGAATCAGTTTACAGTATTAGAGGCATAGCCAGTGAAAAAGCCAAACATAAGAAGGAAGGAAAAAGAAAATACATTTCTTCTCTGTTGTGGATTTTAATCTTTTTAATGCATCTTCAGATAAACTCAGTGAGGTAGGCAGCCTCCAGCTGACTTTGGGGTTCACACAATGAGGCATTGCCTAGTTATGTGTACTGAGTAGAATTCTGTAATAATATTGTGCAACCCTTCCAGGGAGCTTAAGAATCCCAGGACTCCCAAGCAGCATCAGCATGGTCTGTTTGTCTCTCTCTCTATGCTGTTCAATTCTAGACAGAGGTCTTCTTGACCCAGAGCCAGGAACAGTATGACCAACTCTGCAGTTAAGGGTCTGTCTCATAGCCCAAACAATTCCTTTAATGGCCTGCATGCTTAATGAGAATCAGCTGGTAGCCCATTCCTCCAGGACTGAGAACTTGTACACTCATTTCTGGGTGAAACAGATATTTTCCCTCCCCTACAAGGAAGCTTGGAAGCCCCATTCTCCCCGTTAGAGGGAAGCAGGGTACATACACCTACATTATATGTACCACTTGCATCCAGTTAGAGCATGCAGTACAGAGTGAAACTGGATCAAAAGTGGTACATATAAAGTTGTACATATCTGTGTAACAGAATATACCAGTGTTCCCATACATTATTGTCATAATCTTTTTATAAAGTATGTCTTGTAAGGTATCATTTAGAAACGTATTGTATAATTTGCTGATCAGTAATATAATGGCAAAATACGCATCACAGTGTTATATATAATGTTATAAACATAAGCTGAAATCATGACCAAAAGTAGGTTTTCCAGAGAAGTCTGGGGAGTGGCCAAACCAGCTCCTCAGAGACAAAGGGTAAGCTGATGCCTCAGGCACATGTAAACAAATCTGATGGACCATTTAATCTGCTAAATGTCCATTCTTTGGCAGAAAAGGGACAAGGGTGGAAAAAAAACAAAAAACCCTACATCTTAGCAAACAAACAGCATGTAGTTTCCGTCCACACACACTGCCCTGCTCCCAGCTGGAAATGCTTTTCAAAGGGGGAACAGGACTATAAAAAAAGGGGGCAAACACCCCAAGGCACCCACCCCCTTTCAGTGCCCATTGCATTCATTGCACTTGAAGAGACAAAGGAAGCAGTCATTAGATTCTCTGGGAGGGGGCCTGACCTGAGAGTTTGGTCAGTAATCTGCTGAAGCTTGTGGTGAGAAAACTTTGCTTTGAACCTAATATAGTTTGATAAATTAGGCACCAGTAAGTGTTTTATCTTCATTTTTGTATCTTTCATTTGTAACCATCTCTGGCTCGTATGCCTCATTACTTTTATTCACTTAAAATCTCTTTGTAGTTAATAAACTTGTTTTACTGTTTTATCTACTCCAGTGTGTTTAAGGTGAAGTGTCTGGGTAACAAGTTGTGTGCATATTATTCCCATAAAGGGACTCAGTATATTTGTACTGTACAGCAGAGGGCTGGGCAGTACCAGACATACATTTCTGAGGGGGAAATCTGGGACTGGGAATGCGTTGGGTCACCCTGTGGAAATCTTTAAGGCTAGTAGAAGCCAAAATGTGTGTGCTGCAGCCAGCCACAGACATAGTTGGGAGGGGCTTAAAATGCTGGAGGTTGTTTGTGAGTAGTCCAGGATGGAGGCTACAGCAGCAAGGCATTGTAGAGGGCATCCTGGGTCACAGGACAGGAGTCACACAGCTACTCATTGGTCTGGATTGTAACCTGGTGTGTCACAATCTGGTGCACAGATCTGATTTTGTATAGTGCAGTCCTAAACATCCCTGTCTAAGGCTACCCCTGCCTGGGGTGCCCTCCTGTGGCAAACCATGGCACACCATGCACAACTGCCTCCGTTTCCCCTTTATAAGGGCCATACAAAGGAATATTAGTCTCTCGCAGCAGCAAATTCAAACCCTTTATATTAAGTGCCATGTCTGCAAATTGCTTGTAGCAAAGATGGTTCCTCTTAAAACTGCTAAGTAAAACAAGGTTACAACACAGCAGCTCTTCCATGCCATTCATAGGTCACCATTCCCAGATCACCCACTCCAGCTCCAGTAACCACTGTAGCAGGACCATTAGACCCCACTCCCAGGTCCTACTCTCCAAGCCTCCTCCCTGAGAGTTCCACAACCTACTTTGCTCCTAAGTTCTCCTGTAACCCCAGTGAGGGCTCCCAGGAGAGGGCTCCCTACAGTGTTCCACTCCCCCAGGCCTATTATTTTGGAGAAGTTTATGGCCTATTTTATACAAACTAGATGATCACATTACTCCCTTCTGGACTTGGAATCTATAAATTTATGAGGGCTCCCTGTAGCTTTATAGTCCCCAGGCCTCCTTGTCTGTGAGTCTGACCCCTATTCCTCAGGACATCCCTCCAGAGTGAACCCCTTGCTTCTGGGTAGGGCTTATACTGCCCACCTTGGTTTTTCCCTTCATTCCTAGGGGCAATGCATAAGCCTTCCTACAACTTGGCCCTAGCTCTAGCCCATCCTCCCAACAGTTTTCCACAGAACTCATTACCAGCAGCTCAGTTACTGCTCTCCTGCAGCTCTTCCTCTCAGGTACCTCTGCTTCTTCTACCACTCCTCTGTTCTCAAGCAGCTGTCACTTGCCTCCTTCCTGAGTCTTTCAGGCAGTACTCACCTGCTCCCTTTTCTTCAGGGCCTAGGTGCTCTCTGAAGCCTAATTATGGTCAGCTGATCACTCACAGGTGCACTGGCCTCTTCTCTCTTAAAAAGACCAGTATCTCCCTATAATAATCCACCATCCTACCATTTGTGCTTCCACAGCATCTATTTTATGGCTTTGTCTCCCCACAAAAAGTGATTCTCCAAAAGTATTGCAAACCTAAGTGCAGCTAATGTGTGACTGATATCCATGCCATCTGTGAGGTAAATTACTAAAATAAATTCCCTGACAAGAGTGTCCAGACTTCCGACAGTCCCTAATTAAGCAATCGCTCTTGCTAAATCCACAGAGATAGTCATCCAATAAGCCAAGCAGTAACAAAACACCTGTTCAACACATTCAAGTTCTTAGGCAAGCTCCAAAAACAATAGGATGCATTATTGCATGGCCATAACAACTCCAGCGTTAAGGTTGAAGCTGGCTTCCCTTTATAAATCCTGTTTTTAAACTCTTCCCCTGCAACTTCTGCAGATACAAACCCACCTTTTGGAAATTTCACATGCTGCATTTCAGCTGAGGCTGAAGTCTTCCTGAAAAAGTTAAAAAAAAAAAAAAAAAAAAAAAAGACAACACCAACACACACAAAGTTTCAAAGTCAGTGTTTGGAAAATATGCCTGCCGGGTATTTTGGTATATTTTCCTAACATTTCAAATTTATTTTTGTTCATTGTACCTCCGAAAGGACGCAACATACCAACTCATAACATCTTTTATTGGCCTTGCTGATGTTAAATACCTTTTATAGTTAAGATGATGAAGGAATGAGGGGAGAAGGGATTTTTTTAAATATTAAGAGTTGTTTAAAAATTCATACAGATGTACAGATCAGTATTATTCACACACACCCTTGTTAAAGAAAATGAAGGTGGCTCAAGTATGTTCTCAACACAAGCAAGGAAATCCTGACACTGCCAGTCTCCAGCCATTATCCCACTGCCATCATTCCTCTCCACTATAGAGTATTGGCACATCAATAACATACTCAACTTAATGTAATGTTAATAATACTGACACCCTCAGTGTTGTTAAATGGGCCAGATCCTGTGAGGGGATGAGTTCCTGGACCTCCCATTGAGTGCAATTAAGGTACAGCATGCATATCTGAGCTCCACATATGGTCATAAAAACTAATTTGTTTGAATATCACCGTGTTAACAGACCGGTAAAATTTAAAGCTAATTACAGTTAAAAATCCTTTCCCAGTGTTCATGACTTCAGAAGAGATCTATGGAGAAATTCACTGGAGTGGTAAGTTTAGGAACAGTCTTTATTTGCATTTCACAGAACAAACTCAAGATAACCATAATTCTTTCACTTCATCCTTGCTCCTCTCAAAGCCTTGCTGTTAAATCAGAAATTTACTCTTCACTGCTACAAAAAGGTTCATTACCATGGGATAGCTAGTGCACATCAGCTCTCCCTCTGTAAAATCCCAGTGGAGACAAGGTACTGTAATTTTAAATAGTGTTTCATTGGACCTGATTCATGATTTTTAAATGCTTTGGAGTTGATAACTTAAATTTCTATGCAAGCAGATATCAAGAAACATGAACTCTAGCCCTGGCGCTGACATACATTCCTTCTGTTGCCTTAGGAAAGTCATTTAACCTCAGTGCTGCAGGTACCCCATCTGCAGAATGAGCATACTGACTCACAGGCGTGTTGAGAGATTTCATTATCCAGCTGCTAGTTGTAAAATGCTTCGAAAAGGAAAAGGGCGGGGGGGAGGGGAGAAATGGGAGCAGTATCAACAGGAAACCAGCAGCCAGGCCATTAATCCTGTTGTGGGATCTCAAAGCTGTGCTTGAGGGGTATAAAAAGGGTGCACATCTCACAAATCTTGTGAGACAGCCTTGGAATGTTGCTTGCTTGTGGTGGCAGCTGAAGCAGGACCTGCTGGCTGTGTCACTGGGGCTAATGTGACAGAGTAGCTGCAGTTGACCTGCAAGGCTTGAAAGGTTTGATGGCTCAATTAAAAAAAAAAATATGAAAAAAAAAATGAAAAAACATCCCTGTAGCTTTAAAGGCTCTCCAACGGGTGGGAGGTTTAAGCTGAAAATCTGCCCTCCCCCCACTTTTGTAGTGGAACTAAGGTACAACCAATAGACATGGGGGGGCGGGGGGAGTAGAGAAAGTAAATAGGGGTATGGCTACACGTGCAGCTGTACAGTGCTGTGAGTTAAACCCGCCTTCGTACAGCTGAGTAGGGAAAGCGCTGCAATCTGTCCACACTGACAGCTGACAGCGCACTGGCGTGGCCACACTTGCAGCTTCATTGGGAGCAGTGCATTATGGACAGCTATCCCAGCATTCATGTGGCTGCAACGTGCTTTTCAAAAGGGGGGGTGGGGTGGAGTGTGACAGGGAGTGTGGGGGGAGAGAGTGTGGTTTTTGGGGTGCTGAGAGTGTGTCAGCACGCTGCCTTGCAAGTTCCAACCCCCCTGCTTCTCATTCACTCACTCAAAGCAAACAGCAAAATGTTTGCTTTTTCTTTCTGGTACGGAGCTTTGAAACGGCACTTCCGCATTCCTGGAGCCCATCACAACAATGAGAAGAGTGGCCACTTGATAAGGGGATTATCACAGCGCAGCAAGTTAACTCCTTGTTCACACTGACACCTGGGAGTTGTAGCCACTACGCTGCATCTCTTATTCCTCTCGGGGAGGTGGAGTACCTGCAGCACTGTAGCCAGGGAGATACAGCGCTGTACGTGCCTTGCCAGTGTGGACGGGGAGTGAGTTCAGCGCTGTGGGCAGCTTTATTGCGCTGTAACTCACAAGTGTAGCCAAGGCCTAGGACAGAATTGAAACTGTTAAATGCTCTTTGGAGAAGAAGTCAAAGGTAGCGTCCTGTGCCATCAGAACAAAGGTGACCACTTCCCTTATTTACCAGGAAGGGTGCACTGTTAAGAGACAACCATTTTAAATTATACTTGAATGAACACAGTAGTAACAGTTCTTGTGATAACATTGTCTAACTGTATTGAACTCTTAGCTATATGTAGATTATAGGTGCCCTCAAAACACCTAAAATATAGTCGATTAGATATGGATCTATGGATTTTCTAATTCCTGCAGAATTGATGCTAGTTTGCATAAAAGCCTAATCCCTAGATGTAGGTGAGTCACAAAATTAAGGTCTCGGTTAGGATCCAGAAAATCATGTTTTACCATTTTGTAAAGAGATTTGAGGACTACAGACAGAAAAACACTGTACAATTGCTAATACTGTATTATTATTACTACTACTACAATACTATCTTCCTCTCCCAAGTGTTGGGAACATTCAGATGGGGACTTGGTTCTGGCTTATCTTTCCTACAAACAAAAACACAATCGAGTACCTTACTGAGAGATTTAACAATTGTGTAATTGACAAGATGAGGTGGGAAAACCCCTGCAGCGTTTGGGGCTTAATATGAAATGTTTAATACAATTAAGTTTATATTTCTGTGTTCATGTTCTGAGTATAAACCATATGTTGTGCTGGAGTTGATAAAACCAGGCTAGTAGTAGATAGAAATAAGTCTATTTAGCAATGAAAAGTTAATCTTCAGATGTTTGAAACACCTAATTTTACAGAAGGTGTCACACTACAACAGGACCTACTTGTCTTCCATTTTCAGATCCCGTGTTCCATGTGCAGTCCATTCTTCAGCAAGAAAGAGACTATTTGACCTCTGTGGCTGCTGTTCATTCTGCTGGGAAAATGTAGATATATAGAATTACATCATCAGATGACTTTAAATAAAGGACGCTATACAAAGAAGAAATAGTGAGGGTTAAATCCAGGCTCTGATAATGTATGAGGAAGTTAATCTCTTATTGCAGGTTGCTGACAGGCTAGGTTATTGTGTCTGTAAAACACATTATACATGATTTCACCAAGGTATAAAGCTACCAATGGCCTCTAAAAAAGGACACACTAGTTATAAGAGGGATACTGAATCTTTTCTAGTCTTTTCCTGTATCTCTTTCCTCTTGCTGGAGTATTAGCCAGAAATTACTTATTACTTTCCCATACACTCATCTTCATTCGGCTCATCAGTTTCATTTATCAAGTCTCTACCCAGACTTGAGCTGAGTCTGGAAGACTTCTGGAAAGAAGAGAAAAGCAAGTTAAGGGTTAGAAACTACTTTAGTAGTAACAGCAAAAGTAGTGTGTCTGGAGACAAGAGCAGGGAAAACTTAGGAGTCAGGAGTCCTGGGTTATATTTATGCCATAGCTGGAAAGTTTGTCTTTCACCAAGAGAAGATGGTCCAATAAAAGATATTACTTCACCCACCTTGTCTCTCTAATATCCTGGGACCAACTTGCATTCAATACTACTGCAATATACTGTGATATTAAGCAACTCATATAATCATTGTTATTTTGGGCTTGTCTATACTACCCGCCGGATCGGCAGGCAGCGATCGATCCAGCGGGGGAAGCGGGGGGGGTCGATTTATCGTGTCTAAACCAGACGCGAGAAATCGACCGCCGAGCGCTCTCCCATCGACTCCGGTACTCCACCGGAGCGAGAAGTGCAGGCGGAGTCAACGGGAGAGCGTCAGCAGTCGACTCACTGCAGTGAAGACACTACAGTGAGTAGATCTAAGTACGTCTATTCACATAGCTGAAGTTGCGTAACTTAGATCGATCCCCCCCAGTGTAGACCAGGCCTTAGTTTCCCCATCTGTAAAATGGGAATCTTCTGCTCTTCCCTGCCTCCCAGATGTGCTGCAATCCCTATTAATGTTTGTATATGCTCAGAGATCCTTGGAGGTCTCACATAAAATAACTCCGACCCAAGATTCCCCTGTTTACTTCCATATTTGGCACTGGTACAACCACTACTGGAATACTGTGTCCAGGTGTCCACAATTCAACAGGGATGTTGATAAATTGGAGAGGGTTCAGAGAAAAGATCCACAAATGAAAAAAGCATTAGAAAACGTGTCTTATGGTGATAGATGCAAAGAGCTCACTCTATGTAGATTAACAAAGAGAAGGTTAAGTGGTGACTTGATTACAGTCTATAAATATCTACATGGAGAACAAATATTTAACAATGGGCTCTTCAACCTAGCAGAGAAAGGTACAACACAATCCAATGGCTGGAAGTTGAAGCTAAACAAATTCAGACTGGAAACAAGCATAATTAAAAAACACACACACAGAAACAGTAAGTAACCATTGGAACAATTTATCAAGGGTCATGGTGGATTCTCCATCACTGACAATTTTTAACTCAGGATTGAATGTTTTTGTAGAAGGTTGGCTCTAGGAATTATTTATGGGCAGTTATATGGCCTGTTCTATACAGGAGGTCAGAGTAGATGATTACAGTGGTCCCTTCTGGCCTTGGGATCTATGAAGGTGTGTGAGAGTGCTGGCGAAAGCACCTATTGAGTTCCTGGGGGGAACTAACAGCCCCTCTCCCAGCCTAAGCAGAGAAGCCACTAAGCTCAGGGGACAATTATGAAAAACAGGAGTGAAGTCATAGGGTCAAAGTCAGGGGGGCCAGAGGGGGACATCAAGCAGAGAACCCTGGACACTGCTCCTCAAAGGCATCCAGGGAGCCAGTGGACGCAGCTCAGAGGAACTCTGCCCAGATACATGACCTGAGGGAGGAGCAGAAATAGGCCCCACAGCCGCAGAGCACCTCCCCATCCAGCATCCTCCTCCTGGTATGATAGATGGCTGCCTCGGCCAACACCAGAGGGAGGTTGACAAGGAAGTCTTGTGACTTCGTGAGGCCACGGATGGGGTGAGTGTGCATCAAGAGGTGCAAGGAAAAGTGCAGCCGGAACCTAAAGAAAAAATTCTGGAGGAGCCAGAAGAGGGGCACCAAGGTCGATATAAATGTGCACCAGGGTCTCCCTAATGCAGCAAAAGGGGTAAGTGTCAGGAAGGGGGTGAAACAAGTCAGATACATGCCTGTGCTCACAGCTCCATGAAGGAGCCACCAATTCATATCCTCTGTGGGCCAGGAGACCAGAGTGGAATACAGACTGGCCTACCAGGGCTCCTAACTATGAGCAGAGATTGGGGCCAATGTTCCCCCCTGCCTTCCCAAACTGGATATGTGTGGGGGATGGACTCAGATTTCTGCCTTGTAGATGGTCCTGCTTCCTCTCTGCAGAGGATCATTGGGGAGTGGGGGCGAGGGGTGAAACCAGAAGCTCTGTGCCTGCTGGGCAGTTTCCCCCATGTGATCTGCATAAGGGGAGGACAGGAAAGCAGCTCCTGATAATTCACTGCACAGCCTATGTGGGGAACTGACCAGCA
Source organism: Platysternon megacephalum (assembly GCA_003942145.1). NCBI lineage: Eukaryota > Metazoa > Chordata > Testudines > Platysternidae > Platysternon > Platysternon megacephalum. Next base: position 72,707 of record QXTE01000077.1, on the reverse strand, counting down.
GGCACAGAGCTTCTGGTGTTACCCCTCAGCCCCACTCCCCAATGTTCCTCTGCAGAGAGGAAGCAGGACCATCTACAAGGGAGAAATCTGGGTCCATCCCTACTCACCGCCCCCTCCCCATCCCTCTAGGGGGCACAGAGGAACGATGGGGGGTGGCGGGGGGCTCCCAGTCAGTTTCTCCATGTAGGCTGTGTGAGGGGAGGGCAGGGGTGCAGCAACCCTCACAGCAGAGCTCTGGCTTGTGGCTGTTTTCAACAAAAGTCAGGAGGCTGAGCTGCTTCCCAACTCAGGTGAGTGCTCAACTACTAGTCCCAGCTGTTTTTTCTTGGGGGGACAGAGGGGCAGAAGAGGCAGACAGGACTGCCCCTGCAGGGATCCACAGGGGCCAGCTCAGACCCATCCGCAGGAACCTCACCTGTCTCTAGGTAGCTCTGCACCCCCCACCCCACTTCCTACCTCCATCGCTCCTCAGCTGCTGGGGGTAGGAGTCACTGTATGGGGAGCTGCCCCCCCAGCCACCCAACACCCAGGCATCCAGATCCCCTCCCCCGCCCTTCCGCACTTGAATCCCCACCAAACAGACTCACCCCCAGCATCCAGTGTCCCCCCACACACACACACACATGCACACCTGGATCCCCTACCAAGTCTCACCCCTACACATATAGAAGTGAAACTATACCTATACCACAGGTGGTAGATGGTCCTGCCACTTGGTGTTGGGGTGGGACACTACAGTGAGGAAGTGAGGGGTATGGAGCACAAGCGCGTACACCTGTTTCCTGAGTGCAGTTCAGAAACAAACCAGCTGCAGGTCACGCAGCCAGCTTGGGTGGTGCAAGGAAGGTGGCAGGGCACGCGGGCACCCAGTGGGGATGTCTGGAGGGCCACAGGTGAGGGGTGGACAGGGAGCTCTCTCCCACAGGAGTCACTCAAGCAAGACCCACAAGGAGGGAAGTAAGGCTGCCCTCGCCTCCTGGAGTATGCACCGGAGGACACAAGGAGTGAGGAGCCCCATGCTGAGTACCAGGGGATTCACCCAGTCCCTCCGGTCATAGCCCAGGAGGTCTCCAATCCTGATGGTACCGCCAGGACCAATCTCTGGTGCACCAAGGGGGACTCCACCACCTGCACACTGAACTAGAGGTTGTGTAGGGGGCACAAGGCATGCCCAATGGCTCCAAGTCCACTCAGCATCAGCCATTGGTGTGGTCTCATCTCAAAAGAGATATACGGGCACTAGAAAAGGTTCAGAGAAGGGCAACTAAAATGATTAGGGGTTTGGAACGGGTCCCATATGAGGAGAGATTAAAGAGGCTAGGACTTTTCAGCTTGGAAAAGAGGAGACTAAGGGGGGGATATGATAGAGGTATATAAAATCATGAGTGATGTGGAGAAAGTAGATAAGGAAAAGTTATTTACTTATTCCCATAATACAAGAAGAAGGGGCCACCAAATGAAATTAATGGGCAGCAGGTTTAAAACAAATAAAAGGAAGTTGTTCTTCACACAGTGCACAGTCAACTTGCGGAACTCCTTGCCTGAGGAGGTTGTGAAGGCTAGGACTATAACAGGGTTTAAAAGAGAACTGGATAAACTCATGGAGGGGTAAGGAAGGGTGTCCCTAGCCTCTATTTGTCAGAAGGTGGAGATGGATGGCAGGAGAGAGATCATTTGATCATTACCTGTTAGGTTCACTTCCTCTGGGGCACCTGGCATTGGCCACTGTCGGTAGACAGGATACTGGGCTAGATGGACCTTTGGTCTGACCCAGTACAGCTGTTCTTATGTTATGTTCATTGCCACAATGGGCACAGCGACCTCAAGCAGAGTGCCTTCCATGGCTGGGGAGGTGGATGAACCCAGGGGCACCCTGAAAGGGGGAGCGGGAATGGCAGCCCGGGAAAGTGGGGAGAAAGAAGGAGAGGATGACATGACAAAGTCTGTGTCCAGACCAAGGCCCACTGGCAAGGAGCTATCCTCCCCGTGGGTGACAGAGGTCAGACCCAGGGCCTTGATCTCCTTAAAGATGGAGCAGAGGTCCCTGCCCGCCACCACGGAGTTCTCCCCGTCAGCGACCAAGGTGATATCCACCTCTGCATCGACAGGGGCACAGATAACAAAGGGGCAGGGGTTGCCTCCTCAGGAAGGGTCTCCAAGGGGAGGGGGGAGCTACACCATCTCCTTCTGCTGCCATGATCTCCTCAGCTGGCTCCACACTGTGGAGTGTGCCAGGGGGCACAGTGAAAAGACTTGGCAGGGGCTGCCCTCCTCGTGGTCTTATGTGACAGTTGGGTAAGGGACAAAAAGGGAAAGGTGGCAAACTGCTGCAGGGTGGATGGGCAAACAGAAAGGAGGGGGGGGCACCAGCCTAGCACAGCGGGAGGGGACGGAAAGCCCAGGGGGTGGGAGGGTACATGTGCTTGCAAAGAAGTTACTATTCACCACTGCTGATTGAGTCCCAGGTGGAAGCAGGATCAAGGCGAGCAGCCAGGCCAGGGAGTAGAGGCACTCCCAGATGAGTGGCCACTCATCACTCCCTCCTCCCCTTGCAACGACAGCAGCGACCACCACAGGCCCAGGAGATAACAAAGATGACAATAAAATTACTCAGTCCAGCACTCCCACCCCTGCAGTAGCAGCAGCATCTCCTCCTCGAGGTTAGCAGCCAGCAAGAGGGGTCCTGGCTAGAGGGGTTGTTACACCCTGAGCAACAGCTGCTGTGCTAGCACTCTGCTTATTGCAACTCTAATTATTCTGTCTAGAGCAAACCTCATTAAAGAGAGCTGTGCCAAATTCAGGGGCTGAAGACAGCTAAGAGGCTAATTAAGCCATTAGCCAGAGAATACAAAAGGCACAGGAAGGAAGTGGGAAAAGGGGGAAGCAAAGAGCATGTGAGCTCTTCTCCTAGTCCCCTCTCCAGTTACCTCAGGAGAGGTGGTGAGGCAGCAATGGCTACGTAGTGTGTAATGGAGGTGGCAACTAATACTGTAAATAAACTACATTTGGTGTTTTACCAGCATAAGAGGTCTTGGAGATGTTTGTGGACTTGAGCAGAGGTAGGACCTGACACAAGGTACTACTGTACCATTAAATACAAACCACTATTCTTGCTAAATATACAAATAATACACTAGTACAACACACTACAAATACAGCAAAGTAAAATACAAATGTATCAAGTAGGCCACCAACTTCAATAAAAGAATGTTAAGGAAAGGCCTAAAATAACCCCACTGTGAATTGACCAGCTGCCTCCAGAGCCCCCACTGAGGTTGCTCTGCAGGCACCATACCCCAGTTTCTTTAGCTCGGGGACCCTTAAATCAAACAATCAAAGCAACTCTTCTTTGGTTCAGCAATATCTAGCCTTGGGGCTGGATTTATTAAAATAAACTCATTCCCAAATCAAGATACCCATCAAATACATGCTCCCAGTCTTTCCCACGGGGGGCTTTCCAAACCTTCCCTGCCTAAAACCTTTCCCCTGAAGACTCAGGGTTCCCTGATGGAGTCTACTTGCTTCCAACTGTCTTCTCCTGCCATCCCTTCCTGAGCATAGCATCCTGCTGCTCCATGTTTCTACTAATTAAAGTCTACATCTCATCCCAGGTGTGGCAGGCAGAGATAATTGTACAGGCCTGGCCAGCTCCAGACCTGCAGCCCTTAAAGGGACAGGCCACCCCATTACACCACCTCTCCTCATTTTGTCATCACTGCCATGACATCAAGGAAATATGACAAGGAGCGTGTGTCATGATATTTCAAGAGTTCAGTTTTTTCCAAGTGAGAATCTGAAGAGATGGAGTGAAAATATAATGACAATTATTCCCATGATGTTTCTCAGATTAGAAAACTAAAGTAAATCCACATCAGCTGCTGGGCATGGTTGTGCCTCAGTTTCAAACCAAATATCTTCTAAGCAAAGATTTGGAGGGTTAAGAGATTTTTTGTCCACTTGTCCATTATTTAGTAGACAAGTGGGCCTAAAGTCTGAACAAAACAAACTCTCTCTGTCCTTCTTCGGTATAAACAAGTCGATGCTCACGTTTCTGCGGAACTGAGCTTCTTGGGAAGGTCACTTATGGACATTTGAATTATGGGCTAAGGTAAAGGAGAGAACGTATTATCCTCACTGAATACCATGTGTGAGGTATTATTCAGTGAGATTTCTTCATGTAAAGGTATCTCTGTGTTTGAAGATGTATAAAATCCAAAGAAGGTATCAACTTAGATTTTAGTGCTTTGGGGAAGAGACGAAGATTTTTTTTCTGTTTTTGTTCAGCATCTAACACAATGGGGTCTTGGTCCATGCCTAGGGCTCCGCCTCCTAGGTACTATCACAATACAAATAATAACAATAGCCTTATGTACACAGATGACTTGGGAGGAGTGTAGCCAGATGTAGACCATTCCAATGGCCTGTGCTTACAGAGAGATTTTTGGGAAGGGGTCTGTCTAGAGTTGTCTATTGAAAATTGGGAGGTTTCTCTTGAAGTCTGGTGTTTCTCCCTGCTCTGGAAATCCAGGTCTGTTCCCAAGCAGCAGTATACTAAGAAGCTACACTGATTAGATCTACTATTTATTTAATGACCTTCAGGGTGCTGATGTTAAGTGGTGTGTAATACATCAACCCAGTTTCTTTTTAGTTTTTTCAGACTCTTCTCCAGAGCGCTTCCAAAGTGAACTTCATTGGAACAGAAAGTAAGAAATTCAATCCACATTCAGCACTGAGCTATGTTCCCCACCATCACCAGGAACACCCTTGACTAATGAAGTTAGGCCTAGAGAGGAGTACAGGACAAAGCTATTATTTCCAGTCAGTCAGAGGGTTTGATGAGAAACTACAGAAAAGAGCTCTGTGAATTCAGCAGATATGGAGATGAGACTGAATCAGACCATGCAAAGTCTTCATTAGCAGTAGTGCATACTGCTAATGGAATGAAGGGCACCTCAATTAGTACATCATATAAAGAAATGCAGTCCCACAGAGTGGCTTAAAACAAGGCATGCACTATAGTAGTATAATGTACACAGCACATTAGGGTAAGAGAGAGAGCCTACATCCATCCCTGATGAAAAGTATTTGTAACCAAGAGCCTGGCTACACTTAGCCTACAGGAGAACATGAAAAGAAAAAGCAAATCTATTAAATAAATAATGTACAAACACAAATATGTAGTAATAAGCACCTAAATTGGCAATAATGCAACAAAGGAAGTATTTGTGCAAAAATCATTGTTTTGAGCCTTTCCTAACTGGTTTGGTGTAATTAAATTAATTATTGCTTTGAAGCTTATCATTGATTGAAAACAGCAGGTTAGGAAACATTTGGGATCTGGGGGTCCTAGGAGAAGTCAGAGCAGTTACGTACTCCTTGCCTGACCCCACTGTGTGCAGTGGTGCATCAGATTAACAGTGCCCCCTCTGGCCAAGCATGGCACAGCCCCCAGGCTGACATGGCCTAGTGGGGCTGTCAGTCTATTCCTGGTGCCCAGGAGTCTGCAAACCTTTCTTCACTCCCAAGGTTCACTCCATCAGGGGTTAGTAGGGGAACCCAGGCCCTCCCACTCTACTGGGTTCCAGCTCAGGGCCCTCAAGCTAGATAAGCAGGACCAGGGTTCTTTGATTCTGACAGTGCCCTGAGCTCCTTCCTACCTGCCCCTGGGTCTCTGCAGGCTCTCCAGTCTGTCAGTCAGTTCATACCCTTCTGGTCTGTTCTCTCTGGGCAGCTCTTTAGCAGCTTCCTGGCAGGTGCTCCTTTCTCCAACCTACTCACTCCTCTGTAGCCACCCCGCGGTCCCACCCTTCAGTTTCCCAGTCCTTTTATCCTTCCAGCTGCTGTGATACTGCCAAACAGCAGTAGCTGGCTGTGCCTGTATTAGCCCTTTGGTTGCTCGGTTAGCGTGGAGTCGATATACCCAATGATACACCCCTACAGACAGCAGCACTAGGTGGCAGAAGTACAATCCAGAGTGCCACTTTCATTTTTGTGCAGGAAGGGGAGATATTATGCTTATTAGTATTTATTATTTGTATTACCACAGCACCTAGGAGCCCCAGTCATGGACAGTGACCCCATTGTGCTAGGCACTGTACAAACAGGGAACAAAAAGATAGTCCCTGCCCCAAAGATCTTACCATCTAATTAGGACCTTGGATTATTAATCAACCTTCTTTGATGCTCTGCTGATTTAAACAATGATAAAATGAGGGCAAATCATCTAGTACCCTACAATGAAAAAGAAGCAGTAATTACACTTTCCTTTAACATCAGAGATTATAGCCAAACTGCTCCTCTTAGCTAGAACCTGAGCTGTTTTAAATTTCCTCTTCTGACAAATGTTCTCTGTGTGTATGCGTGCACGCCTTCCTGTTACATTCATTTCTCAGAAGATCTAAGGATCTTTCCTCATTATGCTAATTCTTGCTATCTGTTGATCTTGGAGTGAAGGGGAAAATAACTTTCTTTTGTGATGTTTTTGTTCCCATGAGACAACTGCAAAAAGAAAATCTACCCATATAATAAATTAGAGAATAAAGATGAAGATCTTTGTTCCAATTTGATACAACTAGGTCAGAAATAACTTGGCGTTATCTCCCCTCCTCATAAGTAGAGTCTTAATTTTCTCTCAAAATGTTTAGCTATAAACCTAAAGAAGAGAACTGTCCAACTTGGAAGCTTATCTCCGTCTCAATCAAAAGTTGGCCCAATAAAAGATATAACCTCACACTCCTTGTCCCGCTAGCTATGAATATGAAAGGTATGAACATTTGAGCATATGCCATGGTGTATGTGCAATAGAAAACAGCATCAGTTTAAACAAGAATGCTCTGCATGGTTGCATAGCTATTATATTGTGTACTAAAATGCCTAATCAGCTGAACTGCTTTAAGCACAGGAGGACTTTTACAGAGGCCTCAGGGCTCAAATAATTAAGCACAAAGGTTCAGAGTTCAGAATTCCTGAATCCTATTCCAACCTTTGTTGTCATCTTAATAGTATTTTACATTTACCTGGCATTTTGTGAGCATGTCCTAGACTGCACCTCACTCCTACCAAGTTGGTAAATATCATTAGCCTCATTTTCTAAATGCAGTAAGTAAAGTGCAGAGACATTAAATCCCGGATTTTCTAAAGTGTTCGTTTGTTTTTGGATGTTTAACTTGAGTTGTACTATCAGGGAGACTGAGTACTCACGGGAAGTGAATGACAACGAAAAACAAAATAAGAAAAAATACAGAGAAGCAGTGGATTTTGTAGGCTCTGCTGCAAGGGAACGCTGAAATAGTTTTTAGCGTCCCTAGGTTTTCCCGGTCCCCAGATCCAGAGTTCTTTTCTGACCATCCTTAGGTCAGCCTAACAATGTTTTTTTGCTGTCTGGAGAAAAATTCCCTTATGTCTCATTCGATTTGCTTATCAAATCCTAGGTCTTAAGAGTCATTATCATCTCACTGTGAGATCAACATTTTAGTGTTTCATCAGGACCGCTGTCTGGTGTAAATTCCAGCCTCTGTCCCTCATTCAAGGATTATTGTTCTCACATTACTTCTGAGATATTACCCCACCTTCCTGTATCCCAGGCCAGCATTTAACAGGTCATTTTGATCTCCACTCCCTAGAAATTCCCCACTCAGTAAAGTGGTTGACTTTTGATTTGCATATCCATTGTTGTTTCTTACAGGAGTTCAGTTAGACCACATCCTCATGCTGGATGTATCCAGCTTCTATCCTAGAGGTAAAATGAACTCATCAGTTTTCCCTTACCAGGAAATATACATTATTGAAAGACCACAGGACTTCTGTCACAGCCAATGTCAGTGTTGCTAGTTGGGATTTCTTTTTTTGGTCAAGTTCTGGAAGGTTACATAAATCATGTGGTAAGTATATCTTTCCTCTTCAATTAATATAGGTCTTCAGGCACTAGGCTTGTGAATATGGTAGCTTCCAGAAGCATTATATTCAGTTTTAAATGCCAAACAAACAAAAAAACTGAAGATCTATGCTAGTATGTCCTAGGGAAATTTCTTTCAGACCTCCAATTTGTCAGTTCAAACCTGGGTTGGTTAACAAGAATCCCTGTGATTAAGTGTCAAATTTATGACCTGAGATATAAATGATAGGTGAAGTTTTTCAATTTTGATAAAACCATACATTGTACAAAAGTTTGATAACACTTTTTCAAATCCAATCATAATGTAAATCTTCCAGGGTTTTAGTTTGGCCATTTAATTATTTTTGCTAGTCCCTGGGTTGAAAACTGCAATTTTCCTCAAAATGATTTGGATAAGAGATCCAATTATATCATTCAGCATGATATTTGATCTAAAGTTGTCATTAAGACAGAGTGTAAAGTTTCCATGTTCCCAAGTTGGCACTGTAATATTTCTGTAACATCAGTTCCACTCACTGTCATTGTAGTTGATTTCATAAGATGCTTCTTGGTGTTGTCCCATAAGTGCAAATAACATTTATTTTCCTTATCCTCTGGAATGGTAAAGATCAATTATTTCTAATATACTTTATAGCATGTTACCATGTTGTTAATACCATAGCAACTTCACATAAGACAATGACTAAAGAGAAGCTGTCTGCTGAAATATGTGTAAGATATAAACATACGAAGCCTTTGCCTGTATGGCTCCTAAAATTCTTGTGCTACTGCATTTCTTCCTTTGTTTCATGGAGTTTAAGGCCTTAAGGGACCATCAGATCATCTAGCTGGACCTGCATATCGCAGGCCATCAAATTCTACCCAAGTACCCTTATACTGAGCCAAATGACTTGAGTTAAACCAAAAATTCTAGGCTTCAGGAGACTATCATGTGCCACAGACAAAACAGGAAAGACAGATGCCCAAGGCCCCTGTGATGGCAGGGAATCGATTAGGTGAGATATGTCCAGATGATCATAGCAGCAGTCTATCTATAAAACTATAGAAACCTAGGAATTGTCACCTTTGATCAGACCCATAGTCCAGCTAGTCCTTTATCCTATGACTAATACCAGATGTTTTACAGGAAGGTGTAAGAAATCCTACAGTAAGGAAAACAACCTAACCCCAGGGGAGGTGTCTTCAGAACCCCAATTAGTTAGAAATTGTTTTATACCTTGAAGCACAAGGTTTTATATTCTTGGGGGGGGGTTATTTTTTAGTTTTAAACCTTGCTATTGTGATTCTGAACATTCTTGTTATTCATATAAATTTCCACTGAATCTTGCTGAGGTCTTGGTTGCAGTGATATCTGTGGCAAGTGTTCCACAGGCTAACTGTGTATTTTGCTAAAAAGTATATCCAATTTCATATGAGTAATTTTTCAGGATGTACCATATTAATTGTATTATTCATTTATAACTTTACAATCAGTATTATTACTTAAGAAACTTTACCGTCTCTTTGTTTGCCTCAAGGAACCAGAACTCTCAAAGTGAAACTCAACCAAAACTGGCAATGTTTATCTCAGTTTAAACTCAAACCTATCAATCACCCTACATTTTACCTGGTTTCTACCTAAGCCAAATCCATAAACTGTAACTGGCCTGGGTTCACTCAAAACTTGCCCTAATTCACTTGAAAAATCAACCAGGCATATTGAAACATTCACAAACTTTCTGTGAATCTGGGAAATTATCAGCTACCTGGTTTCATGTTAGGTTCAAAAACAGTTGGCTCAGCTATAGTGAAAAGACCTCTGCATTAGTAGGATGTTGGAAATGAAAAGGAGGGATAGATGTAAGGATGGACACAGATGGCAAATACTGTGTTCTCTCTGTGATAGGCCAACACCTACCGAGGTACCTTGATGATCACTTAACTGAGATCCATCTTTCTGAGTTCCCTAGTTAATTTTCAGATATCTGACTTCAACTGATCATTGATTTCAATGGGCCCTACCCTTTATCTTTAAATATATGTATCATCATAGAGAGTAACTAAGGGACAGAATCTGCCAGTTGTACTCACATGGAATAGTACCTTACTCCCTGTGTAATCCCAGTGAAATCATCAGGATTATTCATGGATTAAGCTACAGAATGACTAAGGACAGAAGAATTAGGCCCTGAGTGAACACAGATCCCCATTTCAAATGTAATAGAGGAAAGTTAGCATTCTACAAAGAGAAACAAAGCCACAAACATATTTAAAAAAATGAAATATTTGTGTTTTAATTCATCAAGAAATAAGACAGCGACACTCCCACTGACATTTCATCTCAGTTCTTTTCTTAAGATTTTCTTATTTATACCATCAGAATGTATAATCAACACTATGTACAAAATGTATAGGCAAATACGTATAATGAGCGTGTACCGAAAAAGAAGTACACGAGGCAGTGCTTGACTTTAGGAGAAAAAAATTGATGATATAGTTCCTTTCACAATTACCTTTTTAGCAGCACTGTAGGTGCATTTGCCATAACCATGTAAAGCTGCCCCAATCATATATTGACAAGATGTACAATAGAGTCCATATGGGAGACACCCAACTGTATGATTTCACTGTGTTTTATTGCTTGCATAAGAAGAGTTTGATTCAACTGGTCGATGATACATTTAAGGGGGCTGCCATTAGATATGTTTTCAGTCTTTAATGATATTCAAAGTTTGAAGTTGTGTAAAGGAATTAATAGCAAAAAGTGTACTTCCCAAATAGCAATCAACCTGAAAACACATTGCACAAAGTTGTCATACTGAGCACTGCAAGAAGCAGCAATAATTAAAAAGCAGAGAGGACATTGCGCCCCTGTGAGCTACAGTAAATACTCCAAGAATTCATCATCACATCAATATTGGAGCTGCAAGTTTTTAACTAAACAAGTAACTGTAATCCACACATCCATGAAGGCAAAATATTGAAGGTGAGTGATAGAGACAATACCCCAGACCGTAAGGAATGTCAATACGAGCTCTCTGAAACCTTTATTTACATTCTGCATACCTGTTTCAAATGTAAATGCTGATAATGAACAGAAGCTGATTAAATTGTACAAATGAATATTCATGAAATCACCTGGACGTTCATGTTAATTTTTTTCTGTGGAATGTGACTGCGTATGCATAACAAAGCTTTTCTCTCTTGCCAAGAATACTAAAAGGCTCCATCAAGTGTAATAATAGAGTTTCTAATTTGATTTCTTCAAGTGCAGAATTAAAGAGAGAGGTTAACCGCACTTAAGAGGGGGAAAAAACTATTTTTAAAAACAAACAGTATAATACACTTCAGTTATTAATTGTACCTCTTAATCTAGAATGTTTTAAAGGCATTTTGAAATTGACCTAGTCTCCTGAAATACAATTGAACAAATGTATCAAATTGGGGTAAAGCAAGGGAGCATTAAGCTTTGAAGATATGGATTTTCAACTAATGTTAAAACATACATACAGCAGGGATCATTTAAATTCAGCACTGTAGTGAATCTATCTATAAATGTGTTCTTAGGATGCCAATCGTAATGAACTATATTATCACCTCCTGAGATAAACTATTCATGAAGGAACTCTGAGGAAGGGAATCTTTGTTAGGATCTGCCAACATCATCCCATTGGGGAAGATGGGGGAAATCCTCAGGGGCCAGATCTGACTAATTTACGCTGGCTCAGCAGGTGCAAAAAGGCAACCACCAATCACTTCCTGTGCCACTGGGGCTACATAAATACCTAAGCAGCTAGATAGGAAAGTCTTAACAGGAGTGAAGGTCATATAGCCAGAATCTTGCATGTAAATTTAACCCCAGGTCTGACTATTTAAAATTTAAGTTAAAACATTCCAATAATATATTTCAGTTCTGCACAGTAAAGGGTTAATTATTTCAGTACACACCTGAACTAAAATGGAGTCCATATGAGCTACTGCTTTCCTATTCTTCAGAAGTGTCTGATAATGGACAAGGGATGATAAATAGTTGTAAATTGCAACTAATATGCTAACATGCACCTGTGATGTATTAGTCTAATGACAGAGCAGAGAGATAGGGAGCTGCCTCCAAGTTAGGTAGGCTGCTGTTTTGATCTTTCACTCTTTAGAAACCTTTTCTTTTAAGCATTTCATTAATGATATCTTGATAGGTACTCAGTAATTCTTCAATACACAACACAACCACCGATACCTTTTCACAGCAAAATATCCTTGAATAATATTAGAGATAGTGGACCTGATTCTGATCTCCCTTTCACCATTTTTACACCAGTGTAATTCCGTGGACTTTAGTAGAGATACTCCCAAATACTTGTATTCAGACCTGGTATTATTTTTGTTGAGTTATGCTGCACCCTGTTGTGTATTACCAGTACTACACAGCATGTCAGATGGGTTTTCAAGAGTGTGTTTTGCTATACAGAGATAGACTATGAGCCTTGATGAAGCATCTCTTTCCTCTCTCATAACTTGGCTAAATTCTCCACTGACTTACACCACGCTCAATGCCATTGAAATATATAGGATGTTAGTGGGTGTAAATCAGCACATAATATGGGCCTCTTTGATCTAATTTCTAGCAATAGGTTTCTGAGAAGTATCTGCTTTAAGCCATGTAGAAGTCATGACATAATATTTAAAAATATATTACTGTATTTTTAAGGTAAATACAACACAGAGCCTGACACAATGACAATTGCACCCCTTTGTTTTGTATTCTTCCCTTTATGAATACAACCTAATACCTTTGGAATAACATTCCTTTTAGTTTTTACAGGCCTCCAGTGTCTAGTTTGCTTCAGGGCATCAGCTAAGATGTATTCATAAGAGCTGGCTGGAAACTGAAATCCCTTCCAGCAAAAAATTACCCATTTTTGAAAAATATTTTGTCCCAAATTGGAACAAAATGCCAAAAGCACAATAGTTTTAGTGGGGTGCCACTCAGCCTCTCTGGCCCCCGAGAAGCAAAGTCAGGGAACTTAGGCTATGTCTACACTGCACTTCCGTCGGTAAAACTTTTGCTGGTCAGGGGTGTAAAAAACTTCACAGCCCTGACTGACAAAAGTTTTACTGCCGAAAAACACCGGTGTGGACAGCGCTTTGTCGGTGGGAGACGCTCTCCCACCAAGAGTGCTACCGCTCCTCATTGGGGGTGGGCTTTTTGTCGGCAGGAGAGCTGTAAGGTGTGCAGTGTAGACATAGCCTAAGCCTTATCAGCTCTCTGGGAAAGTTGGCTAAAAGTGAAATTGAGAAGAGCCTTCCGGAAGCGGGGGAGGGGGGAAATATCATTTTGATTTTCCCAAGGGAAAAGTCAAAATTTTTAGCAAAATTGAAATATTCCCATGAAACATTTCAGTTTAGCAAAAAGGACATTTTCCATTGGAAAATCATCCCAACAAAAAAAAATTGACTAGCTCTAGTATTTATCTGAATTAGCATGTTTAGTTTTTTTTTATTTTGGGCAGAATGACAATATGGTTGCTGGCATTTCTGAACCATCTTCCAAATGCTCATTAGTTTACTAATGGTTTGTTGGAAAGAGGAGAATCCATTCGAGAGTCTGACCTCAGCAAAATGAAGTAGCTTTTTATTTACCTTCTTGTTGTTTACTTTTCCTGAAGATGCTCTTAAGGTTCTGATTTTCTTTTTCCTCCTTCATATGCCATGGATTCTGAACACATGTGAAGTTATAATTATATCTATTGCAAGTAGTAATATCTGGGTAAATGATTTCAGGTACTCAGAACAGTCAATATGAAGTCTGGTGAGTTATCTGTGATTTGGGGAAACTCCAGGGAATTTCTTTTCATGGGGGTTATTAAGGATATTGGTTATTTCTGACTCACTGTCTTCTAATACCTTGGGATAACAGCTAGAACTTTTCAATCTAGTTAAGCTATAATCCATAAATATTGACTAGAAACTGACAACGGCTAAACATAACTATCCTGAAAGATACTGAGACACCAACAGGAATCCAATGTCTTAAAACTAGGTGTTTTAATGACTAACTGACAGATACTATAACCCATGATGAATAATTCATTCTGAGGTTGATAGGAAAATTTAGGAAGAGACAAATTCACATGTATGATAAACCAGAACCTTATTCTATGATGTCATCAAACAATTCAATAATTAAACTATTTTCATGCTTTCTCCCCAATTGTGTAATCTCCACTCAGTATCTCTGCCTGAATTGCATTTGGAATGTCTATTTATATTATGCCGCCTGGATTTTAGAAAAATGCCAAACTGTCGAAAAGACAGAGACAAGAGGCGGCTGTATTATCACAAGTAAAGTAGGTTCGTACCTCATGCTCTCCTTTTCATTTTCCACAATGATTCATAAAGAGACTGTCTGACTGTGAGCCAACAGCTTGATGCAATGCCCACTGACATTAATGGGAAGACTCCCACTGAGTTCAGTGAACATGGGATTAGGCCCCAAGTCCTGCACTCCTCACTTGAGTAAAACTCCCACTTATTTCAGGGGGAGTTTGGTCTGAGAAAGCTCCACAGAGTTTGTCTATAATGGTAGAAAACAAACATATTCAGTATCATGTTTTTACTAAAAAGGTACTGAGCAAAATTCTGCTCTCATTCATACCTGTGCAACCTCACTGGGTTCAAGGCGGGTGGCTTCAACAGGACTGGCACCAGTGGGATTGTAAAGGAGTAACTGAGAGCAAGAATGTACTTGTATTTTGTAATGAAACATCTAGTGCACCTGTTGCATCATATGGGAGGTAATGTAGCCCAGTGCTTGGAGCCAGAAGTAGGCCCCAGGATTTTGGGGTTCTATTCACAGCTCTGCCACTGATTCACTCTGTGGCCTTGGTAAATTGCTTAACCTTTCTGTGTCTGACTTTACCCATCTCTAAAATGAAGGTTGTCTCAGAGTAAAAAGGTATGTTTGTAAAGCACTCTGAGATGCTAAGATAAATGGCACTCTAGAAGTGTCACTGTACAGTATTACCAGAATATATGTCATGAAAGGGGGCAAAAATCTATTTGAACATATTATTGATAGAGTTTTATGGACAGCTACAGGCTGATTTGCAGAGGTGCTGAAAATGGGAGTTGTGGATGCTCAGAACTTCTGAGAGAAATGTAGCTAGTATTTGCCAGAGAGAGATTTTCTTTTTTCTTTTAAACTAAAATAGAATATTCCTTTAAAAGGCCTAATCCTGCCCTCTTGGAAATTAAAAGAAAAAAACTGCGGTTGACATAAATGGAGCTGGATCAGGCTCAAAATGTGCATATTTCTGTTTGAAGGAAACATGCAAACTCCATCTGTTTTCCAGCCCCTGAGGGGAAATACTATCTCTGTTTTGATTATTCAGTTTGTTCCTCTCCACTGTAGTCTGCACTCAACTGCACCAGTTCACAAAATGTAATATTTCACGATGGACCATTTATCAATCCCACACATGCCTCAGTTCTTATGGCACAGTCTCCATTTAGTATTTTTTTTAATTATAAAGGAAACCTTACCACTCAATAGCCACAGCTGCTCTCGCTAATGCTCAGACAAAACAAAATGTGTCAACCATGGAATGTAGCATAGCTAAGATATCACAGTGTATCTCCCTTTAAATTATGGTATAATCACTCTGTACTTGTTTGGGAAAAAATAAATAAATGAAATAACTGACAAATGTTTTATGGGCACCTTCAATGTGTCTAGAGACATTAGAATTTTGAGCGTGTGTCAAAAGGGCCACATTGGGTGGAGGAAGTGACCAAACCTGATAAAATTCCTCTTTGTTATAGTAACATATGTATAATATATACAATGTAGATGACTATATATTATGTATACAACTTATCCCTGGAATAGTTCGATATATATAAGACAAATTTCAGTAACACTGTACCAGGCATGTATACATATGCACACACAGACCTTTGTCTACATTTTATAGATAATAATAATACCTAGCTCTTAAATAGCACTTTTCATCAGTAGATCTCAAAGTGCTTTAGAAAGGAAGTCAGTATCATCATCCCCATTCCACAGATGAGGAAACTGAGACACAGAGGGGACAGCCCAGATCCACAAATGAACTTAGGCATTGCAAGATAATTATTCAACTTAAAAAATAAAAGTAGCCAGATACTTGTCATCATAGTAATTATTACTTGATATGCACGTTCAACAATTACAATGTGATTACATGGTTATTGCATGGTTATTTGTGTCCTATTAAGTGAGTCTTTACTAGAACTATTTCAAAGTAGGTTACAAGGAAGACTTTGTTCAACAGAGTGAATGTCAGGTCTTATTAATGGCCATTTGTTTTCCCAAATAAGCTCACTGATTATTGAGAGAAATACAAGACATGAGTAAGTCTGCCAAAATGGCAAGCTGTTTGGTGACTGTACATTAGCAAAGCTGGCAGAGGAGACCTAGCCTTCTCACCTTCGCTAGTAGTGGGTGAGGTGGAGACCTGATTGTTGAACACAGCATAATTATTATCATGTTAACACAGTTGAGTGATTCTCTGGTGATGTGCTTGAGATATCGCATGCCTAATCTGATCAGTAATTACAGCTTTTGCCACAAAAAGTGAACACAGTCTGTTAGAAGGAGCATACTTACCCATTATATGAATTTTTGAACTAATATACATTTCAACCACTTTAATATATTTATATTTTTTCACATCAGATCACAAGAATTAAGACTATACAACGAACCTCCGGTGGTATTTTAAATTGAAAAGCCTTAATATTTTGCACTGTAAGTAGGAGCAAAAGTTTTCTGGTGTATTCGTATTGAAAAAGTGAAACTATAAAATGCAAGTTCATCATATTCTAGCAGTCTGTAGGGAAGAGAATACAGAGCTAATATGTAAAATGCACTGTTCTGATGTAAATGTCAGTTAAGCATAAAAACTTCAATGCACCATAAATTACACAATAACTACTGTACGACAAAATCTGGAACAATATTTTTCAAGAATGTGCTGACTCCACAAGGATATTTTCACCCCTATTCAGAAGTCTTGTTCTGGACCTATCTTCCAAAAAGGAATGCCATGTAGTAAAATAATTGTCTGTGCTCCTTCTTGCTTCAATAGAGCTGATGCAATTTACACAGAAGGAAATGTTTGCATTTCAAATGGAAATAATTTAGGCAACCTTGAAATACACTTTGAACCAAATCATGGCCCATAACAAAACAAAGATATTTTTATGTACAAATATCCTCTGATTACATACATACTCTCTCATATACAGAGATAAGTTTAACTAAATTCACCTGTACAAAGTATGCATATATTCTGGGACTAATCAATGCCATTCTTCATAAGGTTTTTGCAGTCATGACAAAGGTGTGGATCAGCCAAAAGTAACCTGAGCATCATGAAAATCAAACAGCTTTTGTAAATAATGCAATATTAGGGCTGGGTGAGATTAGTAGGAAAATGTGCAATTTCACACCCTAATAATTTGATTATTTTTTTTTTAAATGAATTTGGGAAAGTGATTTTTTTTTCTGTGAAAACTCAAAAAGTACCTTTGGCCTAGGAGTACTAGTGGCAGGAGGAAGCAGTCTGCAAAAGCCACATGGCCTAATGGGTTAGCCTTAAGAAGTCCCTGTGTTCTGTTTCTACTTCTGCCACTGACTGGCCTTAATAAGTGCTCTTACGAATATAAGAATATGGCTTAGACATGGGTTCTAAATAATCAGCTTCTGACTGTCTAGCTATGTGAAATGGGAAATTCATTCAGCCACTCTAACCTTCAGTTTGACCATCTGTGAACTGTGGAAAAAATATTAGCCTATTTCATATTTGAATAATATTTTAAAGTGCCACATACAGTAACTGTAAAATATTATCAGCCCTAGTAACTGGCAGTTAGTGCCGAGAACTCAGGATCTCCACAGGTACAGCCCTTTACTTCACCCACTAGCCCATGTGACTTTTGTACAGGAACTCCTTCCTCAGTCTACCAAAGATGAATGTTTGAATGTGAAGGGTTTTCAGGAATTTGGAATCATCTAAATAATGAAAAATATTTTATACAAAATGTCATTGAAAACTAGAAGTTGATCAGGATCTGAATTTTGTTGTTTGGTCCCAGTTCTATCTTTTATTTTAAATTAAGTTAAATAAATAAAACAACCCTTAAAAACAAAACAAAAAAATTACCCTGTTAAATACACTGAGAGACCATAGATCATATTTTTATAGGTGACATTTCCTTCTCTCTCTAGCTCCGCATTTTGAGTTATAAACTATAAATTGTAAGATAAATTACTTGGACTCTGTAAGTAAGTAATCTTTGGCAAAAATATAGTTAGTGTTGTTGCATTTGCTTTTCTCTAAGTATAGAATTGTTGTGGATATATATTGCGGATGTTCTCTTTCAAGTAAAGAGATGCCATTGATTTATAAAATGCAGAGCACCAGAAACTCATGGGTGGGAAAAACAGTTTGACTTCACTTAAAATTTGAATGAAAGTTTGCGCTTGACATCTTTATAACCTGCCAGAAAATATTATCTAAAGTAAAACAGGCAAAAACATCATATCATCTTCAGGTGAGGATAAGTTTTATAACAAAAGGCCAAAATTGTATACTATTTACTTAAGCAAACCATTACAGGACCACAGATGTTTGACCCAATAAATACAGGCATGTTTTCTGTTTGCACTGGAGCTAGAGAGAAGCAGCTACAGATTATATTCTGGGGAATACAGATGGATTACAGTTTCCATAAAATATTGGATTTAGATCTCTTACTGAAGTCTGGGCTGTGTGGTTAGATTTTTGGCTGCATGTGTGTGTTTTCCTTGTGTGCTGCCCCAGCTCTGCGCAGACAGCCACCATAGCAGACCTTGAGCAAACCACCCAATGACCACAAGATCTGTTAAGGTACGAAGACAAAGCACTGTAATAGCACCTGGCAGACTCTCTGAGGATACTAAGATATGTATGCCCATGACAAAGAATGCAGCTCAGTGAATGGCAGGACTTTCCATTCCCCCCTCAGCTGGACAAAGATACTTCCTCTGAGACACATCTTTATACCCTGATACAAATGCTTTGGCACCTGAAGACTCTTTAGAATTTCATATTGAAATTAGGTTTAAAGACACCAACAGTTACTAAAAAGCATTCACATTCTCTCTCTTGTTAACAAAAGTTATTCTCAAGGAAAAAAAACATTTTTATTTTGCATAACTTTTCAAATAGCATTCCACAAACCCTACATATGCTGAGGCTCTGAAGATGAACAAAAATATAAATGTGCATAGATTTTTTGGCTTACTAAACATGTACACAATTAAGTAGGAAATTGCAATACTTGCTGATATAGAAGCTGCAGACATGCTTTTCATACAAATAAATTAGGGATACTAGCATATACTGCTAATGCATGAGTTCAATCAGACCTAGAATTAGAAAAGTATATAAATGTACACACTACCTGCATTGGCCATGATCTTGTATTCCTTGCACACCACCAAACTGCCACTAAACTCCCACATGTGTGCTTAAGTGCCTTCCTGAATTAGGGAAACTCAGGGAACTATGGGGAGTGGTGTAAGTAATTTAGTAGGTGGCAACAATTTAGTAAGTAGACCTGTCACTACTGAATCAAAGCCTTAGAAATAGTGTTGTTATGGGGCACTGAGCTTTCTGCAGAGGTCTTACAGATTAAATGTAAAACAGGGATCCTGAAAACATGGGGTTATTAAAGATTCCCTGGCACATTTTGCAAATGGAATGGTGTTTGCTCAACTATCTTGGTCAAAGTATAATTTAAGATAGTTTGCTTAGTTTTCTCTGTAGTTCAACTGGATATAGTATTCTTCCTAAATTCCTTTCTGACACTGTTGTGCAATATTACTTTGAGCTGTTAAACAGCTGACATGTTCCACCCCAGAGATAGCTCTGTTCCTGGGGTGTACTAAGTTATGTTTGTGTATATTTTATAGTTATGAACATTGGAGACTGATGTGTTCATGTCTTCATATACATATATACACATCCCACAAGCACATGTGTGTAAACATGTAATTCTGCACTGTTTCTGGAGTTCCCTAGGCTGTAAATCAGTGCAGAATTTGGTCTATATGGTGCTTTGAAAATTTGTAGTGTAACAAGTGCTATATCATCATAACACACAGTATATTATTGCCCCACCATTATGATTATTTATTAAGGCAGAAAATATTGTCAATCTGGATATAGATTGTCAATCTGGGAATAGATAATCATTCAAAAATGTTGAAGTGTTTTTGACATAGTCAATACAAATATGTTTGGGAATTTCATATTTATGAGATTAATATACAAATGCGAGAAATAAATTCATTGACACCTACTCCATGATGGGGATGCAGAAGATCTAGCCTCTTTACATTATGGTTAGACTACCATATTAATAAAAGGCTACCTTGTTTTTTTATGTAAAAATATTCATATTATACAAAACCATTGTTGCACAGCAGTTTCAATGAAACATGGCTGCTGTTTATTCTTACTGTTTCTGTACTGCTAAGGCACTCAGAAAGCCCTGTAATGCATACAGATGTATTACCCTTCATTGAAGATCACAAGCTTTCGAATTACCAATTCACTAGATAATAGGGTGATACAGAAGAGACATGGCTGGATGGTTTTAGATTTGGAATGAAACATTTTCAGATGCATGCATGCTACACAATTGCTTACATACTAAAACATTTCACATATCTAGAAGTTACAAAGGAAGCAGGCACAAACTAACCAAGTTTTGATTCAAGTTTGTATGATTCATTGTTCTATGGATCTAAAGTAGTTTAGCATCAGACCATAAACAGCTTAAACACATAATTTGTAAATGATTGTATCCCTCTGTGTTTTATAACCTCTGATTATTATTTTTAAGTAAATAGTGTACATTAATATTCACTTTGTTATGGCATCTCTGTTTAGGGCTCATTTCCTAACTTATTCCTTATTCCTCCTGGATCACAATAAGAGTCTTATTATGGAGTCACAGACTGTCCCCTTAGACCGGTGATGGGCAACCTGCAGCCCACGGGCCGCACGCGACCCGTCAGGGTAATCCGCTGGTGGGCCGTGAGACAGTTTGTTTACATTGACTGTCCACAGGCACGGCCGCCTGCAGCTCCCAGTGGCCACGGTTCGCTGTTCCCAGCCAATGGGAGCTACGGGAAGCGGCGGACAGCACGTCCATGTGGCCCATGCCGCTTCCCGCAGCTCCCATTGGCTGGGAACGGTGAACCACAGCCACTGAGAGCTGTGGGTGGATTACCCTGATGGGCCATGAGCAGTCTGCGGTCCACAGGTTGCCCACCACTGCCTTAGACTCTCCAGTCCATCTTGTCACCCAGAAAAAATGGACTACGTGATAAATGGCCACTTATACCAAAAATCACACAATGTTCAAGTTGCTTCCGGGCCCAAGAGACCAATCATTTACCCCAGATCAACTGGTATCCTAGATCTTACACCAAAGACAATGCCTATAGCCAATCCTGTAATAAACTATCTAAAGGTTTATTAACTAGGAAGAAGAACTAACAGTTATTCACAGATTAAAGCAAGCAAACATGTACACACAAATGAGTTACCATCTAAATCCTAAGAGTGACAGAGTTGTGGTGATCTATCAATTCAAAGTGTCTTTCAGAGCAGAAACAGGGGGCAGCCTCTGGGGATCTCTGGTTTCAGTTTAGAGTCTCTGGTCCTGTCAGAGTTCAAACAGCCAGAAAGATGGACAATTTTCCTGTGAGTTTGTTTTATTTCCTTCATTCAGCTACATAGTCAATACAATAGTCAATACAGAGGGAAGTTACTGCTGAGGGGAGATGCGCCACCAGCAACGGGATTCCGAGTGTGAGATGGCTTCCCAGGCCCATGGGCGGCAGGTGTACCCTGGGCTTGGGGAGGCTAGCCCCCAGACCACCCCTTCTGCCTGAGGCCTCACCCCTCCTGCCGAAGCCCAGAGTTCCGCCCCCTCCCAGCAGGGCAGCCAGCCCCTCCACATACACACCCCCAGGCCTCCCGAGCACCCCCAGTCCCGGAGCACCAGTCACATGAGCGGGTGGTGCAGTCCCACCCCCAGCCCCAGAGCACCAGTCCCGGTGAGCGGGTGGCATGGCCCCACAGCCCCGGAACACCAGGAGGACAGGCAATGTTCTCCCCTCCCCCCAGTGTGCCATGGTGCAGCCTCCTTCTCCCAGCTCCAGAGAGCAGGTTGGCCCCCATTAGACCCCAGCCTCAGCCTGGGGCCCCAGCCACAGGGGGAAGAGCCCCCCACAGCACAGCCTGGGAAGCAGGAAGGGGCCTGGGGGGGAAGCATGGGCGGGGCAAAGCTGTTTGGGGAGGCACAGCCTGCCCCTGCCTTCAATACCCACTGCCCATGCCCAGGCCTCCACAAGATTTAAACATGTGATTCCTACATTCCAAGACCATTGCTCTAACCCCCTGAGCTACAGAGCCAAGTCCATAGGATAAGCTTCCTTGCATGTAGCATTTCCAAGGTGTGATAGGGCCATTAACTAATTCTTTGTATTGTGATGTTCATTGATGGCCCATCTGATTTTGATAGTCCTTCTGGATGGGTGGGGGAGATAATGCCCATGCCTCGGTTCACAAGTTCAGAGAAAACATTTTCAAAGTTATAAAGCAAAACTTACATATTTTCTTATAGCATGACATACAGACATTGCAAGCGAGATTAATTTACAAGCATTTCATAGAGTCTAAACACTAAATACAATCTTATAATATTAATACCTATTTTGAGCAAAACTAACATACAGGTGAATTGGCCTGATCTCTAGCTATAAATTTGTCATTTCTTAGCTAATGCCTGAAGAGCTGGCATCTGGCATGCCAGCATCACATATGCACCCACCCATAAACATGATAGAAGAATGTTTCTAACCGGGACAACCCAGGTAGCTCCTAGCTGTATGACACAAAACGTAACTTGGAGCCTTTGCATGGTACACAAAATCCTACCTTAAAACTTACTTTAGTGAGTGTGTTACATATACTTGGTATAAACATATAGCAGATTGTCTAACCAAGGGATTCTGAGAGACTTTGGATTCCTTTTCTGAGGCTCCCCCAGTTCTTTTTAAGCTCTGTCCATTGAAAGTTTTGTGCTATCCCTCACATTTGTTGCACTTGTATAGAGCACTTGAGAGAAACAAAGTCCATATGCCCCACTGAAATGCCTCACTTTCTTTAGAGCATACTCTCTTGTTCATGGGCTGCTTCCCTTGGCTGGGTTGGGTTGTTGAACACCAGCATCCTGTTAATAAGGTTCCCCTCTTGTGGACCACTTCTCCAATGGGCTATCTGTCGAGACTCTAATCACCAGAGGACAGAGCATCCTCATACTGTATATTGGAAACTTTCTCAGAGGAAATTCCCTCTGCTTGACCAAGAAGCCAGCCTCAATACACCCAACATTTTCCTCTGCCAAGAATGGGGCTTGCTCTGCTCTTTGGCTCTTCTTCCAAGAGACACCTCTTTTTAGCAGTTCCATGTGCTAACTCCATTTCATCCTCCAACAGCGGGTCCTGAAGCCTCTTGCTCCCTGTGGTCCCCAACATCTCCTAATGCCTGCCCCAGATGGTGTCATGGCCCAATCATTTCTTTATTATTATTTCTTTACATTACAGTAGCACCTAGAGGTCCAACCCAAATGAGGGCCCAATTAGTCTAGACATGGTACACATGCACATAAATAAGACACAGTAGCACCTGTCCTGAAGACTCTACAATCTAAATGTACAAGACAGACAAAGGCAAGGAGGGGAAACAGGCACAGAGAGATGCAGTTACACAGCAAGTCAACAGCAAGCCACTTAGAGAACCCCAGGTCTCTCAGTCTAAGCACTATGTATTATGCTACACTGCCTCACTAATATCAGGCTGCTCCCCTGATTGGTGTGATCTCTCCTCTAGAGGATCCTGGTGTTTCTATATTTGTCACACTCAGACGAGGATGCCTTCTCCATATCATCTCTTCAGAATCCCAAAGCTCGCTCTAGCCTTCCACTCATCCTCCTGGCTATCAAATGGCTTTAGTGTGTCACTACAGTAATGTGCCTGATAATAATGCAGTAACAGTCAACATAAGCAACTGAGGGCTTGTCTACATTATCCGCTGGATCGACAGGCAGCGATCGATCCAGCGGGGGTCGATTTATAGCGTCTAATCTAGACACGATAAATCGACCGCTGAGCGCTCTCCCGTCGACTCCAGTACTCCACCGGGGCAAGAGGCGCAAGCAGAGTTGATGGGAGAGCGCCAGCGGTAAGTAGACACCGCGGTAAGTAGATCTAAGTACGTAGACTTCAGCTACGTTATTCACGTAGCTGAAGTTGCATAACTTAGATCAATCCCTCCTCCTCCCCCCAGTGTGGACCAGGCCATAGTGTCTACACTGACACTGCATTGATCTAACTACATCAACCTTGGTTCCATCTCCACGAGTGGTGTGGAGTTATTAAGCTGGTATAGTGGGGCAGTTACGTTGGCGGAAGCAAAATTCAAGTGTAGACACTTCCATAGTTAAGTTGACGTAAGCTGCCTTGTGTCAACCTAACTTTGTAGTGTAAACCAGACCACAGGCTCTGCATTGGCTCTTATGGATCATGTGATAGGGCAACATTTCCCTCCTGTCTTCTGTAATGTCTACACAGACTCAGAGACCTTCAGTTTTTAAACACCCAGTGCAGTTTATTTACATTTTCTCTTCCCACCGCCTTACTGACCCATGCAACATATTATTGACAGTTTCAATTCAGTTCTCTGCAAAGGAGAGGGAAGGGATTTCTCTACTCAGCAATCCTTTCTGATTCGACCAGCCTGCCTTTCTCCCTCTTGCATTTCCTTCCTGTGCCTTCTTATACCTCCCATCTTAATGGGACAATTTGCTCGTTAGTCCCCCCTTAACCCATTCTAATCCACTAATTAGGTCCTGTCAGGTCTATTCTGGGGGGGGATTAATTAGTGTTTACGTGACCATAGTGCTGGCTCAGCTGTAGGTTCCCTGCATTGTGTCATAGATCCCATGAAGTTGGCCAGCTGGATGAGGCCTGTTTACCACATCTCCATCATGTCTACTACTCAGTGGTGAAGCAGCTGTCATCTGCAGTCTCTGCCCTCTCCCATTAATGAGGCTGTGACAGATATGGCAATTTCCTGCAATATTCTTAAAATACCTTATTGTATTAAGTGTATGTATTACTGTAGGCCAGGATTGTATCTGACCTCTCTAGGGGGGCGATGTGACATATGTGAGACCTGGGAGTTCAAAGGACTATATTGAAAATGTGCCAGATAAAAATGGACTTTTGGGACAGCAAGTATGAAGTGAAATTCCCTAGAGAGAGGTGAATCCAAATTCCCTCCTTACAGTTATGCAAAACCCCTGCTTTTTGTAGCTTCACCCTGAGGAGAGGCTCTTTGTCTGCTGATTACTGATTCCTGGAGACTGGAGATCAAAGGCCTGAGCTTTATAAAGAAATAGCTGAACTGCCCAGCTGGTCGTTCTGGTTCTGAATCCAAGACAGTTAGGAACTTGTAACCATGGGGAAAAGCTATTGTTGATTTTGAAGGACTGACTTCTATCAGAGCCTGAGGTTGGAGGTGGATGTGACCTCTAGTAAGCATTTGAGCATGAATGTGTGTTCCTTATTTTTTTAAATATGTTTTTTTCTGTAATGCTTTCACCTTAAGAATAAACTTGCTTCTTAGAAAGAGGTGTGTGGTAACTTGTAACTGCTGACAATATACTGGTTATAGCCACTGGGGAGAAAGCAAAGCATGGACGCTGGCCTTTTAAGTAGTCTGGCTTGCTGGGGATATCACAGTGTAGGCAGGGAAATGTGCAGCCTTAAAGATCTCCTAGTTTGGAGTGAGACATGAACCATTTACATGGGAGCCCTTGGTGAGCCATAACAGACATGCCAAACCCGTGAAAAAAAAGCAGAAATTGGCTTGTGAGTTGGTTGTTGGCTAGTTTTTGGCTTGTAGCTTGTTGCTTGTTTGGCTTGTAGCTTGTTGCTTCTTTTTTCTGATCGGCTCCTGGCAAGCAGGGTGGGGAGAGAGTCAGGGGTGCACAGCAGGCCCACCACAGTCCCAGACTGCACACCAGGGGGATCTAGTCACATAGAGTGTTGTGGTTCTTAGGGATTGGCTTGTTTTGGCTTTGTTTTGAAATGGGATTAGCTTGATTTTTGGCTTATTGTGAAAGTTGGGGTGCTTATTTACTGCATGAAAGTTGGCAACTGTGCCATGGAAGAGGAAAATATGTGCAGTCACTTTGAAGCTGTGACAGAGGCCACTGGGTTACAGTGGGCAGGATCAACTGGAGGTGTCATTCCTTTTGTTGTCTTTTCAGCTGCTTAGTTGAAGTGCCAGGCCAAGCAATCTAAGGTTGTTGCGAATAGCCCCTAAAAGTTTTGCATCTCTTGTCTCATAATTTTCTTTTGTCTCATCTGAGATAGATATTATTTTACTTTAACAAGTGAAACTATCATCAGTTTCACATACTGGTAGGTGCAAGCTCCTCACACCACTTGAGCAGGGTTGGGCAGGGTTGGGCCTAGTCACATGATGCTTAATTATTAATTTTAGTATTAAACACAATGGTTGGAAAAAAGGCACTGTTTTAATTTTAATCAGCCCAGTTTTTATATATTATTA
This sequence comes from Platysternon megacephalum, assembly GCA_003942145.1. Classification (NCBI taxonomy): domain Eukaryota; kingdom Metazoa; phylum Chordata; order Testudines; family Platysternidae; genus Platysternon; species Platysternon megacephalum. The sequence goes on along the minus strand of QXTE01000077.1, from coordinate 46,093 downwards.
TCCGTATTTTGAATGCTCTGTCACATTACAGAAGTCGTTTTCAAATATCACTTACAATTTGCAAGACAGTAAAAGATTTTCCATGTCTAATGTTTAACATAATACAGTTAATTAAGATTGGTTCTTGCAATGAAGAGCCTGAATAAATCAAATTACTGCAATAGCAGGATCTGATCTAAAGCCCATTGAAATCAGTGGAAGTCTCTCCATTGACTTCAGTGGGCTTTGGATCAGGCCATCATCAGCTCCTGTAGGCACTCATGGGGATGGTGTTTCCCTTGCAGTAAATGCCACACATATAGCAATAGGGAGTATATTCAAAGGGAACTGAAAACTGTAATAGGAAGAGCTGGAGACAGCATATTGGGGTGAACTGTGAAAATTTTTTTAGTGGAGTCACTTCCCTCCTCCCAAAATAATTTATATCCACCGTAATCTCCCCTGTGCCCAGGGCCAGACTAAGGACTTGGGAGGGGGCAAATTAGTGAGTTGATTCTTTGGGTTACACCCTAAACTTAACTGACTCATTTTACATAAGAAGTATGAGAGGGGGGATCTTTAGGGATCTCCTCCTGCTGGGGAAGTGGAATTTCTTTCACTCTTAGCAATGGGACAGGAATGACTTATGTTTTAAGGCTATCTTGGAACGAAAGGGTGACCGTTTTTCTTTAATGAAAGCAGAGATTCTCCTTTACAGACCCAAGGACTGGCTGTGTCAAGAAGGAGCACTTATCAGTGCAAGCAACCACTTTGACCCTCAAAAAATTATTAGCTACCATGGAGGTTGTAGCCTATAGAATGGTTTGGGTTAAGAAATAAGTAGAAAATAAGCCCAAAATTTAGGTGTAGAGGAGTATGGGAAATCGAAGTTGCTAGTGTGAGAAAAGTCAAAGATAAGTTGGAGACAAAGTGTTATGGGTAAGTAAAAGTTAGCAAGGACATGACCCAGGGTCATGTTAACATTCTGTTTTGGTTATAATTGGTTTGAGCAAGGTTTTCAATATGTGTTTTTGAAAACTGTGAACGTTCTATTAAAATGTTATCTGTATTGATAGTAAGGGAAGGACATTAGTGCAGATGTTAATTTAAAGAATGTGTAATGTAAAGATCCAATAAGAAGGTGGCAGAAATATAATTATGGTAAAAAGCAGTTTAATGTTAATTGGTATTATAATGGAGTATAAAAGGAGTAGCCTTGCTAAATTGCAGGAGAGCTCCAATAAACATCCAAAGGGTATCATTAGGTTCCAAATTATAAAGAGTACTGCAGAAAGGGATCCTTCCTAGAGTCATTTCCCATTTTGTACGTGTGCAACTGATTGTTCCTTCCTAAGTGGAATACTTTGCATTTGTCCTTATTGAATTTCATTCTATTTATTCCAGACCATTTCTCCAGTTTGTCCAGATCATTTTGAATTTTAATCCTTTCCCCCAAAGCACTTACAACCCCTCATCACGTTCCCACCAGCTTTCATTATTGAACCTAATAAATGTCCCTTTCATCTCCAAAAAAGGTGTATGTATATGTGATGTGGTGTCCACCCCACACAAGGCAGAGCAGGTTAAATTAGGATAATTAACCTGATGAGATGCACCTGGGAAAAGCAGGGTGTGAAGGACTGATTGAAGATGGAGCCCAGCTGGGAAGGAACAAGCAGGACTGGTAAAGTGAGGAAGTTGGCAGCAGAAAGGTGCTGTAGGCTGCAGTTGCTCCCTGGGAGTAGGGAGGTGTGTTTGAGGCTACGGAGTTCAGTAGTGTGCGGTTAGTCCCGGGGAGGAGGGAGTTTTAGCTGGTACACGCGGGGAGGAGGGAAGCTGGAAGCTGTAGAAAGGACTCCAGGGAAAGAGCAACAGCGTCTGAGGGAAAGCAGATCACACTTGCCAAATATAGGGTCCCTGGACTGGAACCTGGGGTAGTGGGCAGACCTAATTTCCCCTACCAGTTGCTGGGAAAATGGCACTAGACCTGGCCTTGGACTGGAAGGCTGATTGGGATGGCAAGCGGGCCATTGATTCAGTGGTTCTTTGACACCCTGGAAGGGGAAAAACACACAGTGATGTGGCTGAAGGGCCACGAGACAGCACCCTGAGTTGCAGAGAGTGAAAGAGAGAGCGGTGGCAGGGCATGCAGTGATTAGCAGAAATGGAGGTGGGACTGGAGTGGAGCTAATCTGCAGATGTGGCCACAAGGAGGTGCCCCAGTGGTGAGAGTGTAACCCACACACCTCCTGGGTGTGGTGTTCTGTCCCAACTAGTGGCACCGAGACCACTTAGGCCTGATCTACACTACGATTTTAGGTCAAATTTAGCAGCGTTACCTCGATTTAAACCTGGACTCGTCCACACAATTAAGCCCTTTTTTTCGACTTAAAGGGCTCTTTAAATCGATTTCTTTACACCACCTCCGACGACGGGATTAGCACTGAAATCGGCTTTGCCGGGTCGAATTTGGGGTATTGTGGACGCAATTCGACGGTATTGGCCTCCGGGAGCTATCCCACAGTGCACCATTGTGACCGCTCTGGACATCAATCTGAACTCGGATGCACTGGCCATGTACACAGGAAAAGCCCCGCGAACGTTTGAATTTCATTTCCTGTTTGCCCAGCGTGGAGAGCACAGGTGACCATGCAGAGCTCATCAGCACAGGTAACCACGATGGAGTCCCAGGATCGCAAAAGAGCTCCAGCATGGACTGAACGGGAGGTACAGTATCTGCTCGCCATATGGGGAGACGAATCCGTGCTAGCGGAACTCCGTTCCAGTAAACGAAATGCAAAAACATTTGAAAAAGTCTCAAAGAGCATGAAGGACAGAGGCCATAACAGGGATGCACAGCAGTGCCACGTGAAAATTAAGGAGCTAAGGCAAGCCTACCACAAAACCAGAGAGGCAAACGGAAGGTCCGAGGCAGAGCCGCAGACATGCCGCTTCTACGCCGAGCTGCATGCCATGCTAGGGGGTGCAGCCACCAGTAGCCCAACCCTGTGCTTTGACTCCGTCAATGGAGACTCACGCAACACAGAAGCGGGTTCTGGGGACGAGGAAGACGATGATGATGAAGAGATGGAAGATGGCTCACAGCAAGGAGGCAGAGAAACCGTTTTCCCCAACAGCCAGGATATGTTTATCACCCTGGACCTGGAGGCAGTAAACCCCGAACCCACCCAATCCCAAAGCGTGCTCGCAGACCCTGAGGGCGGAGAAGGGACCTCTGGTGAGTGTACCTTTGTAAATATTACACATGGTTTAAAAGCAAGCGTGTTTAATGATTAATTTGCCCTGGCATTCGCGGCCAGGACAGCTACTGGAAAAGTCTGTTAACGTGTATGGGGATGGAGCGGAAATCCTCCAGGGACATCTCCAGAAAGCTCTCCTGGATGTACTCCCAAAGCCTTTGCAAAAGGTTTCTGGGGAGGGCTGCCTTATTCCGTCCGCCATGGTAGGACACTTTACCACGCCAGGCCAGTAGCACGTAGTCTGGAATCATTGCATAGCAAAGCATGGCAGCGTATGGTCCCGGTGTTTGCTGGCATTCAGACAACATCCATTCCTTATCTCTCTGTGTTATCCTCAGGAGAGTGATATCATTCATGGTCACCTGGTTGAAATAGGGTGCTTTTATTAAGGGGACATTCAGAGTGCCCGTTCCTGCTCGGCTGAACAGAAATGTTCCCCACTGTTAGCCACGCGGTGGGGGGAGGGGTGAAGTGATCATCCCAGGGAATTGGGTGTGTGTGGGGGGGGGGGGGGGGGTTAGTTGGGTTTGTGCTGCACGTTAACCCGGCAACCGCATCCCTCCCTCCTTTTAAATTGCCATACCATTTTAAATGGCCAACCCAACGGCTGCTTGGTATGGAAAATGAGGGTGCTGCTGTTTGAAACCATTCCCACATGTTATTAAGGTTAAAGAAGCCAAAAGACTGTGGCTTACCATGGCTGCCTGCAAGCCGAATTCTGTTGCCTGGCCCTGCGTGAGTGATCTCTCACACCAAATCGGCAGACCCTCAATATAAATAGAGGCAAAATACGACCTTGTAACGAAAGCATTTGTGCTATGTAATGTGAACAGCAAGGTTTAACGGGAAAGAGTGATCCTATTGTTCTCTAAAATGTGTCTTTTTAACTACCTATCTCCCTTTTCCCCCACCAGCTGCAAATGTTTCTCCTTCGCAGAGGCTAGTGAAGATTAGAAGGAGGAAGAAGAGAACTCGGGATGAAATGTTCTCGGAGCTCCAGACGGCCTCCCACGCTGACAGGGTTCAGCAGAATGCTTGGAGGCAGACAATGTCTGACTGCAGAAAAGCACAGTTTGAACGCGAGGAGAGGTGGCGGGCTGAATCGCGTGCTGAATCGGAGAGGTTGCGTGCTGAATCGCGGGCTGAATCTGAGAGGTGGCGTCAGATTGAGAACAGAAGGCAGGAGTCCATGCTCCGACTGCTGGAGCATCAAAGTGAGATGCTCCAGCGTATGGTTGAGCTGCAAGAAAGGCAGCAGGAGCACAGACCGCCACTACAGCCCCTGTGTAACCAACAGCCCTCCTCCCCAAGTTCCATGGCGTCCTCACCCAGACGCCCAAGAACGCGGTGGGGGGGCCTCCGGCCACCCAGCCACTCCACCCCAGAGGATTGCTCAAGCAGCAGAAGGCTGGCCTTCAATAAGTTTTGAAGTTTCTAATTTTTAAAGTTTTAAAGTTTTATAGTGCACGGTGTCCTTGTCCTTCCCTCCTCCCCCACCCCACCCAGCGCTTCCCTCCTCCCCCATCCCTCCTGGGCTACCTTGGCAGTTATCCTCCTATTTGTGTGAATTAATAAAGAATGCATGAATTTGAAGTAACAATGACTTTATTGCCTCTGCAAGCGGTGATCGAAGGGGGGAGGGGAGGGTGTCTAGCTTACAGTGAAGTAGAGTGAACCGGGCGGGGGCGGGGGGGAGGTTCATCAAGGAGAAACAAACAGAACTTTCACACCGTAGCCTGGCCAGTCATGAAACTGGTTTTCAAAGCTTCTCTGATGCGCACCGCACCCTGCTGTACTCTTCTAATCGCCCTGGTGTCTGGCTGCGCGTAATTAGCGGCCAGGCGATTTGCCTCAGCCTCCCACCCCGCCATAAACGTCTCCCCCTTACTCTCACAGATATTGTGGAGCGCACAACAAGCAGTAATAACAATGGGAATATTGTTTTCGCTGAGGTCTAACCGAGTCAGTAAACTGCGCCAGCGCGCTTTTAAACGTCCAAATGCACATTCTACCACCATTCTGCACTTGCTCAGCCTGTAGTTGAACAGGTCCTGACTACTGTCCAGGCTGCCTGTGTATGGCTTCATGAGCCATGGCATTAAGGGGTAGGCTGGGTCCCCAAGGATAACTATAGGCATTTCAACATCCCCAACGGTTATTTTCTGGTCTGGGAAGAAAGTCCCTTCCTGCAGCTTTTGAAACAGACCAGAGTTCCTGAAGACGCGAGCGTCATGTACCTTTCCTGGCCATCCCACGTTGATGTTGGTAAAACGTCCCTTGTGATCCACCAGTGCTTGCAGCAGCATTGAAAAGTACCCCTTTCGGTTTATGTACTCGCTGGCTTGGTGCTCCGGTGCCAAGATAGGGATATGGGTTCCATCTATCGCCCCACCACAGTTAGGGAATCCCATTGCAGCAAAGCCATCCACTATGACCTGCACATTTCCCAGAGTCACTACCCTTGATATCAGCAGCTCTTTGATTGCCCTGGCTACTTGAATCACAGCAGCCCCCACAGTAGATTTGCCCACTCCAAATTGATGTCCGACTGACCGGTAGCTGTCTGGCGTTGCAAGCTTCCACAGGGCTATGGCCACTCGCTTCTCAACTGTCAGGGCTGCTCTCATCTTGGTATTCTGGCGCTTCAGGGCAGGGGAAAGCAAGTCACAAAGTTCCATGAAAGTGCCCTTACGCATGCGAAAGTTTCGCAGCCACTGGGAATCGTCCCACACCTGCAGCACTATGCGGTCCCACCAGTCTGTGCTTGTTTCCCGGGCCCAGAATCGGCGTTCCACGGCATGAACCTGCCCCATTACCACCATGATTTTCACATTGCTGTGGCCCGTACTTTGTGAGAAGTCTATGTCTATTTCCTCATCACTCTCGTCACCGCGCTGCTGTTGCCTCTGCGCTGCTGTTGCCTCCTCCTCCTCCTGGTTTTGCTTTGCCAGGTTCCGGCTCTGCATATACTCCAGGATAATGCGCGTGGTGGTCATAGTGCTCATAATTGCCGCGGTGATCTGAGCGGGCTCCATGATCCCAGTGCTATGGCGTCTGGGCTGAAAAAAGGCGCGAAACGATTGTCTGCTGTTGCTTTCACGGAGGGAGGGAGGGAGGGAGGGAGGGAGTGGGGGCCTGACGACATGTACCCAGAATCACCCGCGACACTGTTTTTGCCCCATCAGGCATTGGGATCTCAACCCAGAATTCCAATGGGCAGCGGACACTGCGGGAACTGTGGGATAGCTACCCACAGTGCAACGCTCCGGAAGTCGACGCTAGCCTCGGTACTGTGGACGAAGTCCGCCGACTTAATGCACTTAGAGCATTTTGTGTGGGGACACACACAATCGACTGTATAAAAACGATTTCTATAAAACCGACTTCTGTAAATTCGACCTAATTTCCTAGTGTTGACATACCCTTAGAGAGAGTTAAATGAGTCTGCTCTACGGCGTTAGCTAACAGCCAATTTGCTTTTAGCTCATACGGTAGAGCAGGGGTCGGCAACCTTTCAGGAGTGCTGTGCCGAGTCTTCATTTATCCACTCTAATATAAGGTTTCGCGTGCCAGTAATACATTTTAACATTTTTAGAAGGTCTCTTTCTATAAGTCTATAATATATAACTAAACTATTGTTGTATGTAAAGTAAATAAAGTTTATAAAATGTTTAAGAAGCTTCATTTAAAATTAAATTAAAACACAGAGCCCCCCGGACCGGGCCAGGACCCGGGCAGTGTGAGTGCCACTGAAAATCAGCTCACGTGCTGCCTTTGGCACCCGTGCCATAGGTTGCCTATCCCTGCGGTAGAGGCTCATGCACTAAGCTCCAGAGGTCCCCAGTTCAATACTGCCCACTGACAACTGAGGTCTGTCAGCATTACAAGAGCACTCTGTGACTGTATATAAAGCTACTACTGTGCTTTTGCAGAAGATGAGAAAGGAGGTGGGAAAGTGTGCCTAGTGAACAATCTAAATAATATAGGCCAGCTCCTCAACTGGTGTAAATCAGCACAATTCAGCTGAAGTCTATGTTCTATCATGTGACAGAATTTAGACCCATCAATGTCAATAGAGCAACATTGACTTACACTAGCTGAGGATGGGGCATTATACAAAATCATGCTACTGAGCTAAAGGCCAGGAAAATATTGTCAACAAAAATGGAACTTGTAATCCATTTGGTTTCAACTGTAAATGCCTCCCAACTGTTTCCCACTGCACTCTGTGGAGCAGAGGAGGAAAGTTAATTTTATTCTAGGAATACCTTGAAAACTGTTTAAATGTGTTGCTGTTCTGCATTTGATGCAACACCAGAGGATGAAATCTCCATTACAATGTGCTGTCCATGTCACAGTCACTGTAGAACAATAATGTCATTTAATTAACCTTAGTGGTACAGTAGGAAGCCATTTTAAGGAACTATAGCTAATCTAATTAACCACACTGCATAATTAAAATTCACCCCTTCATCAGAATGCAGGGTTGGCATAAACTCAGCATTTAATAATTAATAAAATGTCTACCTCAAAGTACAGCTCTACTATGTGACAGTACGGATGGAAATTCAAGTGGCAATTCAAATACACTACATAGCATGGCTTGCAATCTGCTATAATCTGTGTCCCAGTTATCTTTACCTGGGCACAAAGTCAAAAGTCCCGTGGGGTGCAATACTGTTTCAGGAGTATGTTTTACTGGTAACTTGGGAGGGGAAGGTAAAGGAGGAAGCACATAGAATTTGTGTTCTATACTTAGTGCTAATTGATTTTAAGGAAACAAATACACAGTTTCTGTGTTTCACCTAAAATTAATTTTGATGCCCACAAACTTCTTTAAAGGGGTTAATATTGTTGACGGGTCAATATTGTTGATGCGTTTCCAATATTCAAATGAGAATTTCATCTGAGTTAATCTGGATGAATGTGCATTACAAATCTTCTTCATTGCTTTATGATCTTTTGCAATTCCTTTAGGATTTTTCCACCTACATCTGTAAAAGCAAGAAATATGCAGATTGTTCAGATTAACTGATGTGTTTTATCTTTAATTAGCCATACTCAATAATATAAACTAAAAATAAAAAGGATCAGAGTCATTGCTCTCAGTTCATACCTCTGGATGGACTTGCTGAGGTGAACCTAATATTTAACAAAGAAAGAAGAAGAGAAGCTGTATTTCAGTTAATCATATATGCTGATATTATGAAGAATTGAGTTATTTCTGAATGACAGCAATGAAAACAGCCTTGGGGAACAATTATATTGTATCTGTGCTAACACAATTTGCAGAGTTAAGCCCACTGAAGTCAACAGAAGTCTTTCCATTGACTTTGATGGGCATTGGATAAGGCCCTTAGGGGAACATATAAAATTGCTTTTTTAGGGCTTGGCTACACTTGCAGATGTACAGCGCTGTGAGTTAAACCTGCCTTCATACAGCTGAATAGGGAAAGTGCTGCAGTCTGTCCACACTGACAGCTGACAGCACACTGTCGTGGCCACATTTGCGGCACTTGCAGCGGCATTGGGAGCGGTGCATTATGGACAGTTATCCCATGGAGCACCTCTTCCATTCTGGCGCCATGGCTTGTGGGAAGGGGGCGGGGGGGGCATTCTGGGTCCTGTCCCAACGCCATGTGATGCATCACTTCACATCCCAGCAATCCCTGTGTTTCCGTCCACATTTGGCGCCATTTGGTGCCATCTTTCAACAGTTTCTGTGCAGCGCGATCTGTGTTCTGTTTCGGTCTGTGGGAAATGGAGCCCGAACTGCTGAGGAGTATGCTGACGAGTCTCGCCAGCACGTCACATTTGGCAGTCGAGCTATTCCTTAAGATCCAAAGTGACAGTGAGGAGTCCGACGATGANGTGGAGAAGCGGGTGGCTATTGCAATCTGGAAGCTGGCAACTCCAGACAGCTACCGATCGGTCGCGAACCAGTTTGGAGTGGGAAAGTCGACCGTTGGAATCGTGTTGATGCAAGTTTGCAGGGCCATTAATCGCATCCTGCTCAGAAGAACCGTGACTCCGGGTAATGTGCAGGACATTGTGGATGGCTTTGCACAAATGGGTTTCCCTAACTGTGGAGGGGCGATAGATGGGACGCATATTCCTATTCTGGCACCACCCCACCTAGCATCCGAGTACGTTAATCGGAAGGGGTATTTCTCTATGGTTCTCCAGGCGCTTGTGGATCACCGTGGGCGTTTCATTGACATTAATACAGGGTAGCCCGGAAAGGTGCATGATGCACGCATCCTTCGGAACACTGGCCTGTTCAGGAAGCTGCAGGCCAGGACTTTTTTCCCAGAGCGGAAGATCACAGTAGGGAAAGTTGAAATGCCCATTGTGATCCTTGGAGACCCCGCTTACCCGTTAATGCCGTGGCTCATGAAACAATACACAGGGTGCCTTGACAGTAGCAAGGAACGGTTCAACTACAGGCTGAGCCGGTGCCAAATGACTGTGGTGTGTGCTTTTGGCCGTTTAAAGGGCCGCTGGCGATCTCTGTATAGGAAGCTGGACTTGGCCGAAAACAGCATCCCCGCGGTTATATCTGCGTGCTGTACCCTCCATAATATTTGTGAAGGGAAGGGTGAAAGATTCAGTCAGGCATGGACCTACGATGTTCAACACCTGGAGGCTGAATTTGCACAGCCAGAGAGCAGGGCTATTAGAGGGGCCCAGCATGGGGCTGCAAGGATTAGGGATGCCTTGAGGGAGCAAGTTGAGGCTGAAAACCAGCAGTAATGTCTGGTGCCCTGTGATTACAATGTTAGTAGGAATCTGTGTTTGCTATGCTGATTTGCAGTGCCTGTTTCCTGGGCTAAGGTATCTTTTACTTTATGCAATAATAAAGAATGTTTTCAAAACCAAAATATCCATTTATTGAAAAGAAAATTCATTTATTGAAAGAAACACAACTGTTTGGGAATCAGAAAGGGCTGGGGTGGGGAATGGTACAATCACAGATTTGCGTATGTCCTGTCTGGAGTGCTGTGCAATGAGTGCTGCACTTCAGGATGGCTATACTGCATGGTGATGGGGGTTGAGTGCAGAGGGTAAGGGTCGTAGTTCTCAGGGTTGGTTGGTGAAGATACAGGTGTTGGAGGCAGCTGGTGGCGGTAAGAACCCGGATGTTGGGGAAAGTGGGTTGGAGGTGACATGGGGGCACAAGGGAAAGAGTTTTGGGACAAGGGCTGCGGGGGGGGGGGCGGTAGTGCTCTGCTTGCATGGCTACGAGCGCCTGGAAAGAGTCTGCTTGGTGCTCCATGAGGCTTATCAGCCGATCCGTGCTTTGCTTCCGGTGCGCTGCGTTTTCCTTGCGGGTCCTGCTTTCGCTCTCCCTCCACTACTGAGCTTTTTGATTCTCTGTAAGAGATTAATGCATCACTTCGTGCAGCATGTCTTCTTTGCTTTTCCGCGATCTCTTCCGGAGTCTTTTCAGTCTCTGAGCCGGTGAAAACACAGACGGCTGAAATCTCAAGGTTGGATCTGAAAAGGCAAAATGCAACACTTAACAGAGGCAGCATTGTTTATACCAGACAGAGTAATGATTCCCCCGCACTTAAGGAGGGCACACACAGTCTACACAATAGTATAATTTTCCCGTCCCAAAGAGAGCAGACATAATCCACGGGAGCCCCAAAATGGTGAGTAAGGGGGACTGATTGTTTCTGTTCTGTGCCTTGGGGAGAGCCAACAGCTGCAGGGGGCACCTACACTGAACACTGTCCCAACATTTTCCACAGGAGTCCATCCTGGAAGATATCTCACTGCTGAGGGTGACCTGGGAAGCAAGGGAGGGTCTTCTACTGCAATGTGGCTTCCGCCCTGGCCCATATGCAGCTTTCCTGTGTGCAGCAATGGTCCCCCCACCCCTTGCAGCACAGGGTACATTAGCCTGACTGGGACAAGCGCGGACACATTAGCCTGACTGGGACAAGGACCACGGTGGCTCTCCCAAGAAACCTGCGCAAGCACATTGCCCACATTCTGGATGAGACTGTCGAAGAGATTACCGAGGCCGATTACCGGGATGTGATAGACCACATCAATGCGCTATTCCACATCTAGGCATGCATGCAGCCCTAACCCTCCTCTCCCGAAAAACTTCCTTCCCCCCCAAAAAAGCCGCTTACCGGGAACCCGCTCTTCTGTTTGTCCTCCACCAAGTACCAGCCGCTGCGACTGGCTACCTTCCTCCTGGCTCGAGAAGAGCTCCTGGCTGCATGTCTCCAGGGATTCCGGGGTGTCTCCCACCACCCCAGCACCCTCACTCACACTTTCCTCCTCGTCCTCCTCCTCCATCTCCTCCTCCCCCCGCTCTGAAGTGTCCATGGTGGTGCTTGGCATGGAGGTGGGGTGACCCCCAAGTATCGCATCCAGCTCTTTGTAGAATCAGCAGGTCGTGGGGGGAGCACCCGAGTGGCCGTTTGCCTCACGGGATTTGCGATAGGCATTCCGCAGCTCCTTCACTTTAATCCTGCACTGCAGAGCGTCCCGGTCATGGCCCCTTTCCATCATGGCCCTTGATATCTGCCCGTAGGCATCGTAATTCCTACGGCTGGAGAGCAGCCGGGACTGGACAGCTTCCTCCCCCCAAATATTGATGAGGTCCAGCAACTCGCCATTGCTCCATGCTGGGGCTCGCTTGGCGCGTGGAGGCATGGTCACCTGGAAAGATTCCCTGATAGCACTCCACGCCTGGCTGGGCAAATAGAAAGGGGATTTTTAAAATTCCCGGGGAATATAAAGGGTGGGTCTGATGGTTGGTCACCTGAGGCCAGGGCAGTAGAGTTCGAACTGATGACCAGAGTGGCTAGAACAGGCATTGTGGGATACTGCCGAATACTTCTGGAGGCCAATCAGAGCGCATTGGGCGGCCACACTGGCGCCGCAGCGCAGCAGCGGCAGCGCAATACTCTTTATTCCTCTTGGGGAGGTGGAGTACAAGCAGCGCGGTACGTGCCTTGCCAGTGTGGACGGGGAGTGAGTTACAGCACTGTGGGCGGCTTTATTGCGCTGTAACTTGCAAGTGTAGCCAAGACCTTAGATGTACATTAGCAGGTGCACTTTCACCTGAGCTGATGCCTAGCCTCCCTTTTGGCAGGCACAAACTGTAACTGCAAGAGAATTCCAGACACAGATCTTAGTAGTTATTTCCACATCTAACTTTCTGCTTGATGCCCACCACAGTATTTTAATATCATATTTCTCTTTCCTTTTTAATCATTGTTAACTACTCTGATTTTTAAAACATGCTTCACCCCTCCACCCCCATTTCTTCTGTCCAACTCCTCTCTCATGACTTCTTTACACACCTCGGTTTCTCTCATTAGTTTACATCTCTAACTTTGTATCTTATTTTTCAAATATATCCAGAATCTTTCAACAGAGCCACAACTGTCTCATAAAATCTTGTTATAAGGAATTATACTGAAATGGAATTGCTTCAGATTGCAGATATGCAGTACTTTAACAGATCCATATTGCAAGCTCATGTTTCAGCACTTCTTTGGAGAACAAACTGAGAGATTGAACTTTGTCCCACTGTCTCTCTTGATGATGTATGTATATAATAGTAATATTAATGTCCTCAAAAACTGTACATTATGCAAATATCTCTACTCTGTTTGGCTGCTGCCTTCAGAACTCCACATCCTTATGACCATAGCAAAAATGGCTCCGCGCCTTGATCCCTCCTCGACCATTAGCCCATCTAATCCCAGGTAATATACATTCACTTAAAAAAAGACTTTCTTAACCTTCTTGTGCTCCACTAAACCTTCTTCAAAGGGCATAAAAAAGGAGGGGCAATAGGATCAGGGTAGGAGGGAGTGATATTGACATAAAGCTTCTAACCTCTAAAGAGGTCTCTGACTTTGAAAAAATCTAGCTGTGTTTTGCCTAGTAGCTTTCACAGCTCTCATACATTTTAAAATTATTTAAAATTACAGGTGTAGGCCTGAGACCTGATCAACCCGTCCCCCCAACCCCTGCCCCCCATATTAAACCAGCCTTGGGTGAAACTCAGGGAGTTCGCCACTAAAATTGAAAAAAAGAATGTTCTGCTGCTGATAAAGCACCCCCGCCCCAGGAATGTCCCTAACGAGAGTTATAACCACCAAGGTTGTAAAGTAGAGACACTCAGGCTCTGGGAAATTAGGGAGGATACAAAAAGATACTCAATAAACGCTAAGATAAGCTCTGACCAGTGTTTTAATGCTGACCATCTGCATAAGCAGAGAAGGTCACAACTAAGTTACAATTTGGGCATTAAAGATAAAATGTAAAAAACTTGGGCAGGAAGGAGGACACATAGGTGCCAGTGAGTAATTGATTGAATTTTTGTTATTTATGAGTGTGGGATAATGTGATAGGTTTAATAAATTTGAAGGAGGGAGCTAGTTTTACCTATATAATGTAAATGAAAAACAATGCTCTTTGGGAACCATTTCCGGACTGCAGTTCAACATCACAGGATGAAGTTTAATAAAGACAAATGCAAAGTGCTCCACTTAGGAAGGAACAATCAGTTTCACACATACAGAATGGGAAGAGACTGTCTAGGAAGGAGTATGGCAGAAAAGGATCTAGGGGTTATAGTGGACCACAAGCTAAATATGAGTCAACAGTGTGATGCTGTTGCAAAAAAAGCAAACATGATTCTGGGATGCATTAACAGGTGTGTTGTGAGCGAGACACGAGAAGTCATTCTTCCACTCTACTCTGCGCTGGTTAGGCCTCAACTGGAGTATTGTGTCCAGTTCTGGGCACCGCATTTCAAGAAAGATGTGGAGAAATTGGAGAGGGTCCAGAGAAGAGCAACAAGAATGATTAAAGGTCTAGAGAACATGACCTATGAAGGAAGGCTGAAAGAATTGGGTTTGTTTAGTTTGGAAAAGAGAAGACTGAGAGGGGACATGATAGCAGTTTTCAGGTATCTAAAAGGGTGTCATAAGGAGGAGGGAGAAAACTTGTTCATCTTAGCCTCTAAGGATAGAACAAGAAGCAATGGGCTTAAACTGCAGCAAGGGAGGTTTAGGTTGGACATTAGGAAAAAGTTCCTAACTGTTAGGGTGGTTAAACACCTAGGGAGGTTGTGGAATCTCCATCTCTGGAGATATTTAAGAGTAGGTTAGATAAATGTCTATCAGGGATGGCTAGACAGTATTTGGTCCTGCCATGAGGACAGGGGACTGGAATCGATGACCTCTCGAGGTCACTTCCAGCCCTAGAATCTATGAATCTATGAATCAAGCTGCTGGAACTCTGACCCCTCTGCACGACTGTGATGTGCAGAGGCATTGCTGGGAACCCCCAGATGAATGAATCCTGACTGGTCATTGGGTGAAATCTGTCTGTATATTGGGAGTGGTGAGCAGAAGAGATTTGCTTGGTCTATGTATTCTCTGTGTGTTGCTAATAAATAGATGTTTAGAGCACAACTGTGTAAGGCTCTTTCACTGGGAAAAGGTTCCACAGACCCATAGAGCCCTGATCCCCAAGGGAAAGGGCAGGTACTTAAATTGACCAGGTTTCTTCCTGAGCCCCGTGGGTAAGGATAGGTGCCTTACACCCTGAGCCCTCGGAAAGAAAGGGTGCAGTTACCTACATTAATTGGGTCACACCTTGAGCCTATGGTAGGGTATAGGCGGGGTGCCCTAAATTGACCAGGTCATGCCTTGAGTCCTCGGTAGGGGGTAGGTGGGATGCCCTAAATTGAGCAGGAAACACAGGCTCCAAATTTGTTTCTATATCTCACTATGCATAACTGGACCAGACTAAGAGGATATTATTATTTTATCTGATCTTTCGTGTACTGGAGTACAAAGCCCTCAAGTGCAAACTCTCCATTACTTGGTCTCTCACATAGCAGAAAAAATATTATTATTTCTATTCTCCAAGCACTTAGGAGCCCCAATCAAGGACCAGGATACATTTGTCTTAAGTGCTGTACAAACATAGAACAAAGAGATAGCCCCTGCCCCAAGGAGCTTACAACTGGGGGGCCCAGTATTGGGGCTTTACAATTCAGGGGATAGGAGAGTCGCTAAAATCAGATTTGCCACAAACTATCATTTCAGTTAATTGAGATGGCTGGTCCCAGCTGGCGAGGTTGTTTGTAAGAGCCTCAAAGGATTTCTGTATATGCAAATATTCATCAGTAAAGTCTGAAACAAAATATCAGTTCCTCCACTTTTGATGCCTTCCTCTGGAGAACCAGCTAGGAGACTGAACTTATCCTACTGCCTCTCAATGATGTAGGTATATTATAGTAATAATAAAATTAATGCTTAGCAAGTACCAGTCATTTTAAAAAAAGGAACATTTTTTTTTAATTTTCAGAAAGGTTTGGGATTAGGTAAATTCCAGTTTACTGGTTGAATAATACCTAGTGTGAAGAAAGATGCAGCTCTCAGCATTCATTCTCTCTGTAGGGCATATGCAATATCCCCTTTGTGAGCTATTAAAAACTCTGTTAGATTCAATAATATTTCCATGCAGGAAACTACAGTTCATAGTGTGCACAGTTCATTAAGTCTGGTATGAAAATCACCTCAAACGCTACAAACACTCAGTGTCTCAATGTGGGTGTAAGAGATGGAACTCAAACAAGCTTTTAATATCTAAAGAATAATATCAGATATCTGAGTCGGTATCATTCTCTTTCTAGCAAATGGTGGAAAAAAACAATTACTGAAACAAAGGCCTTAATGCCAGTATTTGGTAACAGCTACATACTGTTCTCTGAGGTGTAACAGATCAGACTATAGCACAGGGGGAAACATCATGCTTCACAAGTGTAATATGAGGAATAATTTAATTTTTTTAACTAAAGCCTTGTTTCCAAACATATGTCACCCAACAGTGAAATACCAGCAAAATAGGCTGCAAAAGAACAAAAAGTGTGTAATCAGAATAGAAAAGGGCCTATAGAAAATGCAGATAAAAAAGGTTGGGACTGGGTTCACTTTATAAATGTGCCTTTTAAACAAACTTCCCATCTTCCAGTATAGGTGCGCTATGTAATATTGGGTATCTTAGGCCTTGACTCTATTCAAAGCTATACTGGTTTAACTTTAAATCATCTTTAAAACAACTGAATAAAATTGGTGCAAATGCTGTCACAATTTCAGGGTAACTGCATCTGTATTCTCCCTCACAGGTCCCAGCCTTGGACTCTGGTAGGTTTCAGCCCTTCAAAACCCACAACTTGGTTTTCCCAGTGGTTACAAGTTCATAACTATCTCAGATTCAGAACCAGAACCCATGCTGCGTAGTTCAGCTGTTTCCTTATATAGCTCAGGCCTTTGATCTCCAATCTCCAGGAACAGGTAATCAGCAGACAATGACCTTCTCCTCAGGGCATAGCTACAAAAGACTGGAGTTTTTCATAACTGGAGATGGGGAATTCGCATTAACCTCTCCGTAGGTATTCCTCGGGAAATCCACCTCACACTTATTGTCCCCACAGTCCATTCTTGTCTGGCATATTTTCAGTATAGCTCTTTGAACTCCAAGGCCTCACCCCACTCTCCCCTCAAGCGGAATAACATACAATCCCAGCCCACAATAATATATATACTTAATACAAATAAAAGCTTAATACTTAAGCTAGTTAAACAGAAATTAAAAGGTAAAGTCCCAAAAGTGAAATGCCTGCAAGCTGCATGGAAACTTTAAAAACATCATAATAGAGGCTCAAATTAACTGCATTCCCCAAATTAAAAAACATAGTAAGAAGACCAAAAAAGAGCCACCATGGCTAAAAAACAAAGTAAAAAAAGTAGTTGGAGGCAAAAAGGCATCCTTTAAAAACTGGAAGTTAAATCCTACTGAGGAAAATAGAAAGGAACATAAATTCTGGCAAGTCAAGTGTCAAAGTATAATTAGACAAGCCAAAAAAGATTTCTTTTGGCCCAAATCTCTAATTTGTCTAGGTCCCTCTGTATCCTATCCCTACCCTCCAGTGTATCTACCACTCCTCCCAGTTTAGTGTCATCTGCAAAGTTGCTGAGGGTGCAATCCACTCCATCCTCCAGATCATTAATGAAGATATTGAACAAAACCAGCCCCAGGACCAAACCTTGGGGCACTCTGCTTGATATCGGCTCCAACTAGACTTGGAGCCATTGATCACTACCAGTTGAGCCTGATGCTCTAGCCAGATTTCTATCCACCTTATAGTCCATTCATCCAGCCCATACTTCTTTAACTTGCTGGCAAGAATACTGTGGGAGACCGTATCAAAAGCTTTGCTAAAGTCAAGGAATAACACATCCACTGCTTTCCCCTCATCCACAGACCCAGTTATCTCCTCATAGAAGGCAATTAGGTTAGTCAGGCATGACTTGCCCTTGGTGAAGCCATGCGGACTGGTCCTGATCACGTTCCTCTCCTTGAAGTGCTTCAAAATTGATTCCTTGAGTCCCTGCTCCATGATTTTTCCAGGGACTGAGGTGAGGATGACTGGCCTGTAGTTCCCCAGATCCTCCTTCTTCCCTTTTTAAAAGATGGGCACTGCATTAGCCTTTTTCCAGTCATCCAGGACCTCCCCCGATCGCCATGAGTTTTTCAAGATAATAGCCAATGGCTCTGCAATCACATCCGCCAACTCCTTTAGCATTCTCGGATGCAGTGCATCCGGCCCCATGGACTTGTGCTCGTCCAGCTTTTCTAAATAATCCTGAACCACTTCTTTCTCCACAGAGGGCTTGTCACCTCCTCCCCATACTGTGCCGCCCAGTGCAGTAGTCTGGGAGCTGACCTTGTTCGTGAAGACAGAGGCAAAAAAATCATTGACTATATTAGCTTTTTCCACATCCTCTGTCACGAGGTTGCCCCCCCCCCCCCATTCAGTAAGGGGCCCACATTTTCCCTGACCTTCTTCTTGTTGCTAACATACTTGTAGAAACCCTTCTTGTTACTCTTAACATCTCTTGCTAGCTGCAACTCCAAGTGTGATTTGGCCTTCCTGATTTCACTCCTGCATGCCTGAGCAATATTTTTATACTCCTCCCTGGTCATTTGTCCAAGCTTCTACTTCTTGGAAGCTTCTTTTTTGCGTTTAAGATCAGCAAGGATCTCACTGTTAAGTCAAGCTGGTCGCCTGCCATATTTACTATTCTTTCTACACATCGGGATGTTTTTTTCCTGCAACCTCAATAAGGATTCTTTAAAATACAGCCAGCTCTCCTGGACTCCTTTCCCCCTCATGTTATTGTCCCAGGGGATCCTGTCCATCAGTTTCCTGAGGGAGTCAAAGTCTGCTTTTCTGAAGTCCAGGATCCATATTCTGCTGCTCTCCTTTCTTCCTTGTGTCAGGATCCTGAACTCGACCATCTCATGGTCACTGCCTCCCAGGTTCCCATCCACTTTTGCTTCCCCTACTAATTCTTCCCTGTTTGTAAGCAGTAGATCAAGAAGAGCTCTGCCTCTAGTTGGTTCCTCCAGCACTTGCACCAGGAAATTGTCCCCTTTCCAAAAACTTCCTGGATTGTCTGTGCACTGCTGTATTGCTCTCCCAGCAGATATTGGGGTGATTGAAGTCCCCCATGAGAACCAGGGCCTGTGATCTAGTAACTTCTGTTAGTTGCCTGAAGAAAGCCTCATCCACTTCATCCCCCTGGTCTGGTGGTCTATAGCAGACTCCCACCACAACATCACCCTTGTTGCTCACACTTCTAAACTTAATCCAGAGACTCTCAGGTTTTTCTGCAGTTTCATACTGGAGCTCTGAGCAGTCATACTGCTCTCTTACATACAATGCAACTCCCCCACCTTTTCTGCCCTCCGTTTCCTTCCTGAACAGTTTATATCCATCCATGACAGTACTCCAGTCACGTGAGTTATCCCACCAAGGGTATGTCTACACTACGAAATTAGGTTGATTTTATAGAAATCGATTTTTAGAAACCGATTTTATACAGTCGATTGCGTATGTCCACACTAAGCGCATTAAGTCGGCGGAGTGCGTCCTCACTACCATGGCTAGCATCGACTTACAGAGCGGTGCACTTTGGTTAGCTATCCCACAGTTCCCACAGTCTCCGCTGCCCATTGGAATTCTGGGTTAAGCCCCCAATTCCTGATGGGGCAAAAACATTGTCGCGGGTGGTTCGGGTACAAGTTGTCAGGCCCCCATCCCTCCCTTCCTTCCTCCCTCTGTGAAAGTAACAGCAGACTATTGTTTCGTGCCTTTTTTCCTGGGTTACCCGTGCAGACACCATACCATGGCAAGCATGGAGCCTGCTCAGCTCACCGTCACCGTACGCCTCCTGGGTGCTGCTGGCAGACACGGTACTGCATTGCTACACAGCAGCAGCTCCTTGCCTTCACGACAGACAGTGCAGTAGGACTGATAGCCGTCGTACGTCTCCTGGGTGCTCGGTGAAGTGGATCAGGGCCGTCTGGACAGACATGGCTATCCTCCTCTTAGAGTACTGAATGGGAGCCAGAGACTCCAGGTCATTCTCTTCTTTAAGTTTTGTCTTACAGAGATTCAGAGGGGGGAGGGATAGCTCAGTGGTTTGAGCATTGGCCTGCTAAACCCAGGGTTGTGAGTTCAATCCTTGAGGTGGCCACTTAGGGATCTGGGGCAAAATTGGTCCTGCTAGTGAAAGCAGGGGGCTGGACTTGATGACCTTTTGGGGTCCCTTCCAGCTCTGAGATAGGTATATCTCCATATATATTATATTATTATTAGTCCTGCCTGGAATATCATGCGAGCTGGAGGCTTCTGCCTTAGGTTGCTCTCCCAGCCGGCAGCACAGCGCGGTTGCACCTGTCCCTTGCTCCCATGGCTCATGAAGCCTGGACAGTAGTAAGGAGCAGTTCAAGTATAGGCTGAGCAAGTGCAGAATGTTGGTAGAATGTGCCTTTCGACGTTTAAAAGCTCGCTGGCACTGTTTGCTGACTAGGTCAGACCTCAGTGCAACCACCATTCCCATTGTTATTGCTGCTTGCTGTGTGCTCCATAATATCTGTGAGAGTAAGAGGGAGACATTTATGGTGGGGTGGGAGGTTGAGGCAAATCGCCTGGCATCCAATTTTGAGCAGCCAGACTCCAGGGCGATTAGAAGAGCACAGCAAGGCATGCTGCACATGAGAGGCGTTGAAAACCAGTTTCATGACTGGCCAGGCTTCGGTGTGACAGTTGTGTGTGTTTCTCCTTGATGCAAACCCGCCCCCTTTGTTGATTTTAATTCCCTGTAAGCCAACCACCCTCCCCTCGAAATAAAGTAACTATTGTTTTGAAACCATGCATTCTTTCTTTATTATTTAAAAAAAATGAGATAATGGACAAGGTAGCCCTGGTGGGGTGGGGGAGGAGGGAAGGACAAGGCCACATTGCTTATTGTAGCCACACTAAAAATCAAACTGTTTGAATGACAGCCTTCTGTTGCTTGGGTCATCCTCTGGAGTGGAGTGGCTGGGTGCCCGGAGCCTCCCCTCCCCTCGCTCCCCTTCCCCCCCGCATTCTTGGGCGTCTGGATGAGGAGGCTATGGAACATGGGGAGGAGGGTAGGCAGTTATACAGTGGATGCAGCGGGGGTCTGTGCTCTTGTTGGCTTTCCTGCAGCTCCAACAGACACTTCATCATGTCCATTTGCTCCCCCAACAGACGCTTCATCATGTCTGTTTGCTTCCCCATTAGCCTCAGCATCGCGTCCTGCCTCCGCTCTTCGCGCTCACTTAATTCTTTCCTGGCCTCTGCCACTAAATGCCTCCATGCATTGAGCTGTGCCCTATCAGTGCAGGAGGACTGCATGAGCTCGGAAAATATGTCATCACGAGTGCGTTTTTTTCGCCTTCTAAGCTGCGATAACCTCAGGGACGGAGATGATAGGGGGAGCATAGAAACATTCTACTCTCTATGATTCTGGGGGGACTGCGTGGTCACCTGTGCTGCTGACTGCTGCTGAGTTTGCCCTGCTGACCAAACAGGAAATGAAATTCAAAAGTTCCTGGGGCTTTTCCTGTGTACCTGGCTAGTGCATCAGAGTTCAAAGTGCTGTCCAGATCGGTCACAATGGAGCACTCTGGGATAGCTCCCGGAGGCCAATACCATCGATTTGCGTCCGCATTACCTCAAATTCGACCCAGCAAGGTCAATTTTAGCGCTAGTCCCCTCACCTTTAAGTCGATGGAACAGGGTTGGTTGTGTGGACGCATTCATTTTAAAATTGACCTAACGCGGCTAAATTCGACCTAACATCATAGTGTAGACCAGGGCCAAGTCTCTGTTATTCCAATCACATCATAATTCCTTGACTGTGCCAGGACTTCCAGTTCTCTCTGCTTGTTTCCCAGGCTTCTTGCATTTGTGTATAGGCACTTAAGATAACTCGCTGATCATCCTGCTTTCTCAGTATGAGGCAAGAGTCCTCCCCTCTTGCGCGCTCCTGCTTGTGCTTCCTCCTGGTATCACACTTCCCCACTTACTTCAGGGCTTTGGGCTCCTTCCCCCAGTGAATCCAAATAAATGCATATTGGAAAACATAGTCTCAACTATATATACAAAATGATGGGGTCTAAAATTAGCTGTTACCATTCAAGAAAGAGATCTTGGAGTCATTATGCATAGTTCTCTGAAAACATCCACTCAATATGCAGCAGCAGTCAAAAAAGCTAACAGAATGTTAGGAACCATTAGAAAAGGGATAGATAAGACAGAAAATATCATAATGCCTCTATATAAATCCATGGTCAGGGCCGGCGCAACCCATTAGGCGACCTAGGCGGTCGCCTAGCACACTGCTATTTTGGGGGCGCCGGCGCCCCGGCAGTCCATTGAATTTTGGGGGCAGGACCTTCCGCTGCCGCTGTCGGGGGTGGCATTTCGGGGGCGGGACCTTCCACCGCCTAGGGCGCCAGAAGAGCTGGCGCTGCTACTGTCCATGGTATGCCCACATCTTGAAAACTGTGTGCAGATCTGGTCGCCTCATCTCAAAAAAGATATATTAGAATTGGAAAAAGGTACAGAGAAGGACAACAAAATGTATTGGGGTATGGAACAGCTTCCATATGAGGAGAGATTTAAAAGTCTCACACTGTTCAGCTTGGAAAAGAGACGAGGAAGGATGGGTTATACTAGAGGTCTATAAAATCTTGACTGGTGTGGAGAAAGAGAATAAGGAAATGTTATTTACTCCTTCACATAACACAAGAATCGGTGTCACCCAATGAAATTAATAGGTAGCAGGTTTAAAACAAACAAAAGGAAGTACTTCTTCACACAACGCACAGTCAACCTGTGGAACTCATTGCCTGGGGATGTTGTGAAGGCCAAAACTATAACAGGGTCCATCAATAGCAATTAGCCAGGATGGTCAGGGATGCAACACCATGCTCTGAGTTTCCCTAGCCTCTGTTTGCCAGCAGCTGGTAGGGGACAACAGGGGTAGGATCACTTGATGATTGCATGTTCTGTTCATTCCCTCTGAAGCACCTGGCAATGGCCACTGTTGGAAAACAGGACCATTGATCTGACCAAATATGGCCATTCTTATACTCAATAAGGTTTTTCAAGGATATTGCAGGAAATTGCTATATCTGTCACAAATCCCATCTGAACCTTAGAATTCTGCTTATATTGATTGATTGTAAATCAATTTTAGACCTGGGCTATATCAACTTAAGAGTGTGAAATCAAAGTTTTGTACTGGTTTAAAATCACACCTTTAGTTAAACCACTGAAACTTTGAATAGAGACAACTAGAGTTGGTCCCCCCCCCAAAAATAAAAAAATAAAAAAATAAAGAATGAATATTGGAAATGCCAATATTTTGACCAAAACTGGGACAAATATCTAAGCTCTTTGCAGAACAAAAAGTTAAAAAAAAATTCAAATAGGAAATACTGCAATAGCTTGTTTCAATATTTTTCATTTTTTATAAGTCAACATTAATTTTATGTCTGGCTCAGCAGTCACAGTGCCTCATGGGAGTTCTAGTTCCAGATCTCTCAGTCTCCACTGTGGGCCCATCTCCTTGGCCAAACCACATCTCACATGATTCATGGTGGTCTCTCCCCTGTCCCATGATGCACCACAACAGTTTAGCAATGGTGATCATCATGAGAGATGTATATTGCATCACAGGAGATGTAGTCCAGCTGGAAAGCTGGGCCCAGAGGAAGAATGGGGCATAACTGACTTGGAAATACAATTCCCATGAGGCATCATAGCAGTTCACGCAATTGCAGAGATTAATTTCAACCCCATACAAAATGTTCAATTGATTTTACCAATCCAATATTCTGCAGAAACGGATCTTTACCTGCAGGAATTTCAGTGAAATCCCATTGTCCAATGGGAAAATATTTCTTTTGAAATTTTTCAACCAGCCCTATAAACATAGGACCTAGACTCACTGTTGCTCCATGTCTTAGGTAGTAATTTATATAATTGCAAAGTGAATGTGAAAACACTGCCAGATGAGAATGGTTGTGGTTCATGCTCATTTTGCACTGATGTAAATTGCTACACTTAGGTGCTGGGCAATGGTCAATCATGCCGAAAGATACCCACAGACTTCTTGAGGCACTACAAATAGGTAACTTACATGGTTAATACTGCAGCATTTTATTTTTTCCCAAAAAAGGGAGAGAAACACTGGGGAGGAGGAATAGATTTGTTTGAATTATCTGTGCTTCTGGACACATTCAGGAAACAAATACAAATGGGAGCTTAGCTAGAAGTGCCCACAAACATCCCCAAGAAGGGGATTTGGTTGTAGTTACTAGGCATGACTGATAGGTTTTTAAAAAACCTTTGTAGAAAACCACCATTATGGGTGGGCAGTTTTGTGTGTGTCATATTCACAGCCTGAGAGATGAGTCAATAACAGCTCAAGGGCTGGAGGGGGAAGAGAGGTTATATACACAGGAGAAAATACTCAAATGGACTTGACAGAAGAATAAGATGCAAGACCGGGAGAGTTATTTGCTGTCAAGCTAGGTCTCAAAAATTTTAATTCTTTGGATACAGGTTGCAGATTTAATAGATTCATGAAGTTTAAAGCCAGAAGGACCCAGTAGATCATCTAGTCTGACCTCCTATATATCAGGCCTACCTAATCACGAGCTGAGGAAAGCAACTCACCTATGAACCTCTGAAGAAATCCAGGTGACACACTTTACCTTAGGACAAATTATAGACTGAGAAATCATCTCTGAAGCAAGATCAGAGGGGCAAGAATGTATTTATATGTGTCTGCTAAAGTGTAGAAGTGTAGGTGCCATGCTGAAGCTTTCCATTGTAAAGCAGATGTTACAAACCTCATTTTCATTTTTCATTCTAGGAATGTGTATAGTAATAGTGGTAGGGTTGTGCAAGTCTGTACGAGACAAAACACTGGTAGATTTACTAAATACAATTTACCATTTCTGTGTTTACTAAAGTAAATGTTTGTTAAGGGGATATTATTTCTCTTGGAAGCTGACTGGAAGTTTTTATGCACATTTTATTCACATCTACCTTAAGGTTTTGAATACAATAGCCATGGGGGTTGACTCTGTAAAGCTTTCCAAAAAGTCCTGAAAAGACAGAATTCTGGCTGATGTTTCAGCAACAACTTCAGCTGAGGTGCAGGCAGGGAAGTGTAATAATAGTTGTACATGGTTTCAGCCCCTCACTTGTTATACTAATACCATGCCCATTCCTTCGACTGACAAGCAAGATATTTTAGTTTGAATAAGAATATAAGAGCTGGCATACTGGGTCAGACCATGGTCTATCTTTCCCAGTATCCTGTCTCTGACAGTGGCCCATATCAGAGCTTCAGGAGGAGTGTATAGAACAGGCAATTTATGGAATGATCCACCCTGTCTTCCACTCCTAACTTCTGGTAGTCAGAAGATTAGGGTTGCCCCAGTCATGAGGTTGCATCCCTGACCATTTTGTCTAATAGCCATTGATGGGCCTATCCTCCATTAACTTATCCCATTCCTTCTGAACCTAGTTATACTTTTGGCCATCACAACATCCAATGGCAATGAGTTCCATGGGCTATTTGAGTGTTGTGAGAAAAAGTACTTCCTCTTGTTTCTATTAAACCTGCTGCTTATTAAGGTCCTCGGATGACCCCTGGTTTTTGTATTGTATGAAAAGGTAAACAAACTTCCCTAAGTCACACTGTCTGGAGTGGCTCACAACCATGAGTGCCTACCTCAGGGCAGGCTGTGAAAAACAGGGCAGACACCCCAAACTGGTTGTATGTTCTAGATTTCACCAAGCCTCTAACAAATGAGATCTCTTGGGTCACTATAACAGTCTTACCACAAACAGTCCACTTAGACTTTCCAGTCTATCTCACCATCCAAGCCAAACTTACACCAAAATTCAAATATTTGGTTGCTTCCAGTCCCAAGAGACCAGTCACTTCCCATATCCATTTGTATCTTAGATCACACACCAAAGACAACGCCTGTAGCCAATTCTGTAATAAACTAACTAAAGGTTTATTAACTAGGAAAGAGAAATAAGAGATTTTTACAAGTTAAATCAAGAAAACATATACACACAAATGTGTTGAAATCTAAATCCTGACATTGTTGTAAGGATCTGTCAATTCAAAATGTTTTTCAGGGCAAACCCAGGGGTAACCCCTGGGGATCTCTGCCTTAGTTCAATGTCTCTGGCCCTGCGAGAGTTCAAACAGCAAAGAGATGACAAATTTGTGACCCTGTTTTACCTTTTACATTTGGCCTTCCAGTCCAGGAGCGAGCTTCTTTGCATTTAGCATTTCCAAGGTGTGATAGGGCCATTCACCAATCCTTTGCAGTGTG
Source organism: Platysternon megacephalum (assembly GCA_003942145.1). Lineage (NCBI taxonomy): Eukaryota > Metazoa > Chordata > Testudines > Platysternidae > Platysternon > Platysternon megacephalum. Next base: position 20,057 of record QXTE01000077.1, on the reverse strand, counting down.
ATGTTTTTAATGACCCATTTAATCTTGATAAGTCCCCTGAATGGGGACAGGAGGATTACTGTGCCTGGGTTCACAAGTTCAGAACAAACATTTTCAAAGTTATACAGCAAAACTTACATATCTCCTTATAATACGGAATACCGGTGTTACAAGTGAGATTAATGCATGCAGTAATTTACAAGCATTTCATAGAGTCTAAACACTAAATACAATTTGATAAGATTAATTCCTATTTTGAACAAAAGTAAAATACAAGTGAGCTGGTTTGGTTTCCAACTATGAGTATGTCAGTTCTTAGCCAATGCCTATGGCCTTGGCCAGAACTGGCACTTAGTTTGTGAGTGTCACACTCTATTCACTTTTTTCCTCACACCATTCATTATTTTATAGACCTCCATCCCCCCCTTGTCTCACTTCTGCTTTCTGTGAAGGATCTGATGGAGCACAAAGTCATCCAGTATCTTTTCTTTATACTGAGGCTTGGCCTTATAAGTGCTTCAGAGAACAATTTACTTGAGCACAGCACAGGCTGAGTATGTAAACATTCAGGATCTCCCAAGGTGAGATTTCCATAGCACTTTAATGAGGAACAGAGAACTGGAATCTCTTTTTTAAGATTATGTGTAGTACACAACATCTCCCACTCACATCCACACTCTTGAGATTAAAGAATAGTGAAAAAGGACAACAGAAAATAATGTACTGTAAATTAGTCTGCCATGTACCATAGAAATATTCTACATTTTAAAAAGGATTATGCTAACCCACATAATGTAGATCCCACAGATCAGCATAAATGTTCATTTCAAGCCTGAGGATCATTAGACCCAGTATTTGTTAATGGATTTTACTCTAACTAACATGCCAATTGTCCTTGGTTATATTTTTTAAAAAGGGTGTCCATATTTTAAAGACATCAGACTCCGTTCTCAGCTGCACTGAGTTCATGATTGGCAGCTGAGACCAGGGAGGCAAAAGGAATGAAAGGCTCTTAAGTACCTTTCCATTCTTCCAATACTGGGCTAACCAGGGGCTATTAACACAGAGTATCCCGAGGGTTGCTCTAAGTTAGACTGGCTGTCAGCAGTAGGATGCTGGCTGAGGATCCCACACACCCTCTCCTCTATTCCTTTCCCCCTGTACAAAAGCAGGGAAGGCAAGGCCAAAATGTCCATCCTCTCCACAGGGCATGGAAAGCCCTATGTGCAGAAAACCCATGGTTCTGTGTCACCCAAGAATTCCTGTGACAGAGGAATTCTTGGCTGCCTCTTTTAGGGCTACTTTGTGTTTATTTTGCACTGCATAGGCAGCACTAAATAAATAACAATAGGTGCTGGCGACTGAGCCCATTAGGTGGGATTAAAGTGTAACACCAAACACAAATTGACCTCTGCTTTTTGTTGTTCCTACCTTTGTATGTTGTCTCTTTGGGATGAAAGCTCTGTAGTGCAGAGACTTTGTCTTCAACTCAAGCTGGTTGAAAAAAGTTCCATTTTTTTAGAGATATTTTCAAAGTTTTCTTTTATTTATTTTATTTGCAAACCAAATATTTGTGTGTGAATAAATTTCATTGAAAATTCAAACAATATTGACCAGCTCAACTCACTACCCATCTGTAAAATATATAACACAGTGCTGGTGCTATAGAAATAATAAATAATAGCACACTCTTCATGTAAGTGATATGATGCCAGAAATATTACAGGTATTTTGGCAAAATACCTAAGATTAACAAACTGATTTTTCTATCTGCCAAATATAGAAAAGTCATCAGGGCCATCCTTACCCATACACAAAGTACGCAGCTGCATAGGGCACCAGGAAATTTGGGGCACCAAATTTCCTGGTGCCCTGTGCAGCTGCATGCTGCTCCAGCCCCTGCTCCAGCTCTTCCCCAGGGCCCCCGCCACTGCGGAGGCCTGGAGCCCCACACAGCCCCCCTGAGGGGGGCTGTGTAGGGCACCAAAATAGCTAGGGACAGCCCTGGTGTCCTGAAAATGGCAGATTGCTAGATGGAGAGTAATAGAAGCATCTTCTCTTTAGTGAGCTGACTATTGATACATTAATCTGAATAGGTACAGAGGGTTGGATAAAGAGAAGCTTATCAGAAGGTAAGCTAAATCTCTTGACCTGACACATGGGATGAATTATCACAAAAACTGCCTGGCTTAATATATTTCAGCACATTCTTTTGCACAGCCATAAGTTGGAAGTGTGAAGGTGCATGAAAATGAAAAATAAAATGTAAAACTGAAGTGGTACTTTTATCTGCAAAAAAAATCTCAAGGGGTCTTAATAAATATTTCACCATGTTTAAAATGTGAACAAAAACATCAGAGTAAAAAAGAGAGAGAAAGGAAATATGTCTTTAGTACAAAGGAATACTTGTGATTTAAGTTTTTCTAGCTAATATTATTTACCAGGTATATACACCCCTTTTGTTATTAGTAATGCACAGCTGCAGATTGCAGTTGACAAATGTTATAAAGAATTAGTGCCATAGTGATGTATGAGTCTATACAGCATGGCTTCCCTCCAGCTATGCCCAGTAAAAATACATTCATATCATGAAAATGCTCAGCTGAAACAGCTCTCAACAGGTAACAGTAAGAACAACTTTTACTGTGTCTCTTTGACAGGTTTCAACCCTATTGGCAATCAGACTAATTAAAACAGGGCTGCCAGGTGGTTCACAAGCACAGACCCTTACTTCTATGTGGAGGTATGTTGAAACCAATAGGGTAAGAGATCACTTTGTAGGATCAGGGCCTAGCAAAATACATGCATATAGTATATAATATAGGATATAATCTTATCCAGAGACTATGCAGAGTGTATTCAAATACACAACGTGACAAACACTACATTCACCCTTTTGCCCAACCTTGCTTAGTGTGTGGAACTCATGTGAATAGAAAAATTATTTTTTTAATTGTTATAAAAACTGATTTGATTTTGGCTTCAACACCCATCAAGTCAGTGGAAGTCTTTCAGTTGACTTCATTGAATTGAGCCCCAACCGAGGTGCTCAGATCATTAGGATGGTATGAGCTCAATGCCACCAACAGCTGTCTCCTCAAGCTTATCCATCAACTAGTCAATGCGGATATTGAACAATGATGGTGACAACACAGCCTTGCCGAACTCCCATTGAGATAGTAATCCACACCATGTATCTGCCATTGACTCAAATGTAGCTTTCCATTCTGTTACAGAGCTCTTCTGTTAATGACACTATCTTTTCAGGATGCCGAGTTGCCACATCAGATCCCACAAATTTCCTCAATGCAATGAATCAAAAACCTGATAGAAGTATATAAAAAGCACATGGCTTATTAAATTCAGCCATCTTCTCAAAAAGTTGTCTCAAGGTAAAGATCTGGTCAACAGCAGAATGTCCAGGTCTAAAGTCGCACTGAGTATCCCAATCTTTGCCACAAGTGCATCATTGATTCAAGATATTAATACAAAAGCAAAAATTTTCCCTCAGTCCAACAACAGAGTAATTCCTCTACAGTTGCTACATTCAGCCGTATTGCTCTTTTTGAATAGTCAGAATAACCCCCATTTTCCAGGCTTCGGGGATGATATAAGTATGCCAGATAGTCTGGAAGAGCCTACGCAGCTATGGTACAACAATACTCTCACAATCTTCATATTTTAGGGATAATGTTATAAACCTCTGGTTCACTTATGGACTGCAATCTGGATCTCTTCTTGGGTGAAGAAAGATGGTGTGATGGGTTGGGTCACAGAAACCCCCATGGGACTGCCACCTGATGTGCTGAGACTACCTCTAAGCCCATTTTCCCTGGCAGCTTGGGACTTCAGTACCCTGCCTGGTTGTGCCAGACACGCTAGCCTGGTACAAACACAGACCCAGGTCTGAACCACATCCCCCAAAAGCTGCAGGCTTAACTGAAAACACCTTAAGAAGTGCTCCTGTCTCCAACACCCAGATACCCAGTTCCCAATGGGATCCAAACCCCACATAAATCCGTTTTACTCTGTATAAAGCTTATACAGGGTAAACTCATAAATTGTTCGCCCCCTGTAACACTGATAGAGAGATATGCACAGCTGTTTGTTCCCCCAGGAATTAATTACCGTACTTGCTCTGGGTTAATTAATAAGTAAAAGGTTATTTTATTAAATATAAAAAGTAGGATTTAAGTGGTTCCAAGTAAAAACAAACAGAATGAAGTAAGTTACCAAGCAAAATAAAATAAAACACGCAAGTCTAAGCCTAATACAGTAAGAAACTACATGCAGGTAAATCTCACCCTCAGAGATGTTCCAATAAGCTTCTTTTACAGACTAGACTTCCTCCTAGTCTGAGTCCAGCAATCACTCACACCCCTGTAGTTACTGTCCTTTGTTACAGTTTCTTTCAAGTATCTCTTTGGGGTGGAGAGGCTATCTCTTGAGCCAGGTGAAGACCAAAATGAAGGGGTTTCCAGGGGCTTATGTAGTCTTTCTCTTGTGGGTGGAAACCCTTCTCTTCTCCTGTGTAAAATCCCCTCCACAAGATGGAGTTTTGCAGTCACCTGGGCAAGTCACATGTCTATAAATGATTCAGCTTTTTGCAGGCCGACGCCATTGTTTACATGTTAGTTTGAACGTTCCCAGGAAAGCTTAGATGTGGATTGGCGTCTCACAAGGTCCATTGTTAGATAAGTAATCCCAGTTACTTGAATAACCCCTTTACACTATGTTGACCAAATCTGCCTTATGTGCTTCCTACAGCAAGCACTTTAAATACAAGCATAGAGCCAATGCTCATAACTTCAGATATAAAAATGATACAAGCATATGAATAGGATGAATACATTCAGTAGAACATAACCTTTGCAAAGATATGTTACATGACATATCTAGCATAAAACATATTCCAGTTATGTCATATTTACACTCATAAGCATATTTCTATAAAGCATTATGGGGTGCAATGTCACAGAGGGCTCTACCAGAATTTCCTGCCCCTTTTCAAATGGAAGAGGGATTGTTGGGTGATAGACATTTGAAAAAGTCTTGATATGATCTTCCCATTGATGCAACTGATCCTGCAGACTCTTCCTGATGCTGCCATCCTGATTCTTTACTGAACAAGATGGTGCCAAGTTCCCGCACTGACACTGCAAAGATGAATAAAGGGTGCAAAAATCATGTCTGGTGGCTGCCTTTTCTAAACTGGCTGCTTCAGTTGACCACCAGGATTCCTCATCTTTCTTACACAATGACTCAACAATGCTCCAAAGTCAAACCCACTGAGCCAATAACAAATATGTCATTGAAAACTCAAATTTTACTTTCACTTTTTTCTTAGCTCCACTTGTTGTAAGTGTCTCTTCACTGATCCAGGGCTGACATCTGAAGAGCTGATAACCCCACAACTAAACTCGCAGCGGTCAGCACTGATTACTTGAAACAATGTCATTTCTCATCAGATGACAAAAGGAAATTAGACTTGTGTCTCTAAGGCTTTGATGGCAGTCAGAACAGAAAGTCATCTGATAGCTTGACTGTAATAAGACCTTTTGGTTGAATCTGACTAATTTTGTACCATTAACTGTCTTTGAAATCAGAGGCACACTTATGTCAGCAGAAGCCAATGGTCTGTGTCAAGTTCAGCATCTCTGTGAACTCGTACTTCAGTGACTGTCAACCACCAATGATCATTAACAAGGACATGACCAATAACAGTCCTAGTGAAACCATCTGGGCTGTACAGGTCTGCTTGTGTATCTTTAGGTGATGGAAGAGCAAATCACAGATCACCGTTCATTGGCAGCAGCAAATTTCTCAAGTTGCTGCCCATTCCTGTTCTTCTGCCCAATACCAAACTTCCCAACAGTACTTGCCCAGGTTGCATTATCCTTTCCTACCTGTGTACTAAAGTTGCCCAGGATTATGATAACATCTCTTCTCAGAGTTTCATTAATGATTGGTTGCAGTTGCTGGTAAAAATTATATGCAGCTGCACTGTTGGCCTTGGTGTTGGTGAAAGCATACATTGTGTTGATGGTAATATGCCCAAAGTCAGTATGGAATCAGATGCTGATAAGTCACTCATTAATCACCTGCCAACCCTGCCATACCTGGGTGAAAGTAAAATGGACAACCCAGCCAGAGCAATCCATCTATGCATTTTTGTTCTCAAGCTGCCTTACTGCCAACTTTCTTTTTACTATTTCCTGGCCAACACACCTCAGATAAAGTGCAGATATCAGTGTTCAGGATTTTCAACTGCTTGACAAGGAGGACAACTTCAGCTATTTTGGACAATGTTCAAACATTCCAAATACAAATTTTACATTTGTCACCAACATTTAGGAAACTGGAATAGCCCTTTTGCAAGATTTTATTGGTCATTTTGCCTCAGCAGCAGAGAAACTCTGCCATTTCAGCTACAAGGACAAATGACCAGATTGTTGCAGTTGGCTGGCATCAGTATAAACACCCTCACAGAGAGAATATATCAACCCCCAAAGGCAATGTAAATTTTCAATCCCTCAAATTTTCAATCCCTTTGACAAAGGTCAAAAAAGGACATTCTACAAACTAAATTCAATCCTCCATTGTATCAGCTCCCTTGTGCCCAGGAGGAACCGTTGATATTCTTTTTATCTTTTGGAATGGAAGAGAATGAGACAGAAAATGTATGTTCATATTATGAAGGCATCTGCGTATCTTATAGCATATGCATGCCTGCAGTAGTAATTATAGCCAATGTTCACCACACAAACAGGGTCAAAATGTTGCAGTCACTCCACAGGACATGGAAAACCTGAGGAGCAGAAGACTCTTAATGGTTCTGTTGGATAGTGAAATAGGCCATGGAGAAGCTGTGCCTGTCTAGATGTTAAAACAGAAAATGGGTTTGGAGGAGTGAGTGGTTTATGTTGGGGCAGAGAAGTGGCCAGTGGTTCCACCATTATGTCAGTCCACAAGTGTAGCTACACAGAAAGGCCCTAGCTGCTGTTATAGCTCATGTGGGCTGTATTAGTGGCAGTGGAGTAATTGTACCGATTCTCCATAACAAGTTAAGAGAAGTTTTATTTACAACAGATCAACATATTTTGAACAAAAAGTGGGTCCAAAAAATGGCCTTTAAAAAAAATCAGGACAAGTTGTTAACTATTAATTTTTATTATTATTTTCCACAAAAATGTTTTATTTTTATTTTTTTTAATTATCAAATACATAGAAATGGTTACTGAAATTTTTCATTTGCTAAATCAAAAATTGTATTAACCATTTAAATAACATTTCAAATAACGTTTTTGATTTTTTTTATTTCAGAGTGGGAGGGATTGAAAATTTTCAAACACAACCTCAAATTTTCTCACAAAAATAGTTTTTCAATCTTCCTGTGGCTGAAAATAAGTACACTGTTTACTGAGACCTGAATATGCAGCTCCAAAGAAAATTTCTGTTCATAAGTGAAATTGCGACTCAGAAAGAACTACTAATATCTGTGTCTTTCGGCTGAAGTGATGGCTGTACTGGCCAAAAAAAATTGATTAAAAGGCTCCTGGGCATCTCATTCATTAGCTGTTGACTTCTACACTTCTTACCAATAAAGTTTTAAAACACACAGATATTTAGCCATGCCTGCCACAACAATGCTATGACCTGACCAATAAGAGTGTGTGGGCGGGTGAGGAGGAAGGAGTGATAATGATAAACCAGCATGTAATGTTCAATTTCAGGGAGCTATCTTACCCAGATCCAAGTCTAAGTATAGAGCAAGACATAAATCTAGGTCATCCTTGTCAAATAAGATGTTTAGCTCTACTGGTTTTTAGTTTTTATCTTTTCCTATGAAAGCCTTTGGGAAGGTACAAATCAGCCAAAGTGCATATATGAGAATCTGAACATCTGGATGAAAGAGTTAGTGCTAAAAGTAAAGCCACTTTAGCTCTTGAATGAGTGAGAGTTTCATGTGCACTGGAAATTAAGCAGGATGTTTACATTCCAAGTGATAGCCTCTTTGGGAAGTATTGCCGCAACAAGCATATCAGCCTTTTTAAGATGTGTAGTAAATGCCAGCTTTAGTGTGGTAAAGATTGCTCTATAAAAGTGTCAGAGCTGATGGCTTTTGTGTGAACATGGGTGCTAGAAAACTCCACTCAGAAGCCTGTGGGTCTTCGTTTGAAGGCAGGATCTGAAAGGAAAGTTGCTGAAATTAGTGATACTTCGACAGGCAAATAAATATTTACTCATTACGAACATTATAAATAAAGAGATTTGAAAGAGTTTTTAGAAATTCTTTTCTCCCCTTTAATATGACTTAAAATGGTGCTGGTGTCTTAAAATGGTGAAGGCCAAGACGACTATAACAGGATTCAAAAAAATAACTAGATAAATTCATGAAGGATAGGTTCATAATGCCTATTAGCCAGGATGGGCAGGGATGGTGTCCCTAGCCTCTCTTTGCCAGAAGCTGGGAATGGGCGACGGGATGGATCACTTGATGATTACCTGTTCTGTTCATTCCCTCTAGGGCACCTGGCATTGGTCACTGTTGGAAGACAGAATACTGAGCTAAACGAACCTTTGGTCTGACCCAGTATGGCCATTCTTATGTTCTTATGTAATAAAATTAATAGGTGGCAGGTTTAAAACTAACACAAGGAAATACTTCTTCACACAACACAGTCAACCTGTAGAACTTGTTGCCATGGGACATTGTGAAGGCCAAAAGTATAACTGGGTTCAAAAAAGAATTAGATAAGTTCATGAAGGATAGTTCCATGAATAGCTATTAGCCAAGATAGTCAGAGAGGCAACCCATGCTCTGGGTATCCCTAAACCTCTGAATGCTCGAAGCTGGGACTGGATGACAGGGATCATTTGATGAAATCGCCTTTTTCTGTTCATTCTCTCTGAAGCATCTGGAAAACTGGCCACTGTTGGAAGACAGGACACTGAGCTAGATAGACCATTGGTCCGACCCAGTATGGCCATTCTTATGTTCTTGTGTTGTTATTATTTAACAAGGACTAAAAGAAAACCTGGCTCCCAGTGCCCTGACAACACAATACAACTGTAATAAAAAAAATAGTGGCAGGGAATGAGGTGGCAATATCCCTAATCCTTATACCCATTTGTCAATGAAATCAGTATTGCACTTCAAGCCTGTGTAACTCTAATTAAATCTGCAAATGACTGACAAACAATAGGTCCCTTTTCTCCCAAGCCACTGCCATAAACCTAGTTAACCTTATTCCCAAAGGAAAAGGACACAACTGAGGTCCATTGAGAAAACTGTCGTATCCATTGAAGCCTTTTGATTTATAGCATCCATAGGAAGGATATAAAATGAGTTACCGAATAACTTTAGTTCCCATAACATTCTCACAGCCATCAATTCTTTTCTCCAGTGGGGCCTTCTTTTCAGCTCTTTCTATCAACCCCGCAGTTCTCAAAGTAATAAATTTAACAGCATGTTTGAAAATCTCTGTTTTCCAGCTCAAACTAGTCTGATCTCTTGTCAGTACAGCAGAAAATACATTAGATTTATCAATCCCTAGAGGATCCTCTAGTCTAGAAAACCAGAAAACTAATGAGGATTGTGACATCACTGGAGACTGAACCCTGAATAATTAAGGAGGAAGATGTTTAATCCAACTCTTTAAACTACATTGTGCTTGTTTGTTAATACCTGTTCAACTTAAACTGCTACCTCGGAGAAGGGTTTTCTTTGGTCCTGATTCATCAAGGTGATGCCCACACTGGCCCTGAGCTAACAAAGCACTTTGAATTCAATGGGCGTAGGATCAAATTCTATGATAAAAATTCCATTGACTTCAGTGGGGCATGTGCACTCAGAGTATCTAATCCAGTTCTCCATTAAGGCCTCCATTAAAATTCAGAGAAGGCAAGAGCAGATATTCCTGATATTGCTAAAGTAAACCCAAATTAAAAAAAATATATCTCCAGCAAATGTTGAGGCCATCTTGATACATCATAAAGGACAAGCACAAAGTGCAACAACATTTCTTGTATCAAGATTTGTATCTAAAGGAGTAGTTGTTTGTTGATCAGCACTCCGTTAGGATCCCTTACCTTCTAAATCAAAAGTATTAGAGCTTACTTATTGACTTCCACTACTAATCTGGTAGCTGTGTGGGGAAGGCACTAACATATAGACCTCTCTCCGCATCTCCAAACAGGCTGAGCTTGTAATGGAAGCAAAAATTGCTCTAATAAGCCTGCATTTTATCTCGCTGACATCTTTTAAATGACAATTGCAAAAGAAAGTTTGTGTTTTAAATAATAAATGCAGAACCGCTGATGTTAAAATAACCTTTTGGGCAACACATGGAAATGTTTATTTCAACAGGCAATGTCCCTAATGGAAAGGTTATTAGGAGGAAAAAATTCATAAACATTTAAAGATCAATAGACTCAATGAGCAGCATATAGGTTTTAAAGACTAAATCTTTCCAGACAAACATGATAGCATTACAGAATGAGCACGAGAAGATGAAGAAATAACTTATTTTGATTTTAGTAAAGTATTTGATACTGTGTCTCACTAAACCTTGATTGATAACCATTCAAATTGGTTTGGGTAGGAACACTGTCATGTACACTGAAAACTGGAAAAGATACAAAATAAAGAACAATGATAAATGGCAATGTACAGCATGGAAGATGTACCTTGTCGGGTTCTAGGCACTACTTTATACAAATAACAGTAATCGGCATTCATTGAGGCTACAGTCATCAAGAAATGGCACAACAGAAGAACATCAACATCACTAATTTAAGATTAAATTATCAGCAACTCCTCTCTAGCAATACAAAACAAGCAGTAACAATAGACAGCGTTCAAATTACTGAATAAAAACTTTGATGGAAAATCATCAGTATTACAGGTCTGTCGCATCTTAGGCGCATTTAACATGTGCGATTTCAGCTTTATGCGGTCGGCAAAAACAAGAAAAAAAACAAAAAAAAGAGAAAAATAACAATTTAAATAACTGTTTCTGTAGTGCGGGTGATTCTGCCCGCCATTACACTCAATGTAATTTTGACTATACGCGGTTTTCGCTTTACGCGCTGACCGCGGAACGTAACCCCAGCGTAAGATGAGACAGACCTGTATTAGAAAATTCAGAAGCAATCCAACAGATGTAATGTTTCAAGAGACAAAGGATTTCTTCCTACTGTACAGTGCCTTCAAAAAATAGTCACATTCTGATGTTGCAAAGCTGTGTTGGAGCAGGTCATTGGAAGAAACAAAGAGAAAATGATACAGGGGTATCAGGTTTTTATGTGCACCCTTTTCTCAGGAAGAACTTGAGCTAGTTCAGAGGTTGAAGAACACAGCAGGGGAGGAACATTGCCAGTCTCTACAAACATTTATTTTGCTGCAGATGTCTTATTGGAAAGATAAGTAATGAGAAAAATGTTAAATATGCATGTTAAATATTTTCCATATAAAAAGCTAGAGACATAGCCACCATTCATTTAATTTTTAAAATGTCTTATTACACTGAAATATTTTCCTCCAGAATCCCTGAACAATTTACGAATGAGACTAGAAAGAGTGCTAAGCAATAGAAAAAGATTAGCTTTCTCTATAACAGTAAACTGGTTACACCATTGCAGCTGAGAAGAGAATCAAACCCTCTTTCTTTTTTTTTTACTTTTGTGGCTGAGATAGAGTTCAGCACTATTAATATGATGCAATAGTGCTACAACAGGAGACAAAGCCAGAGAAGGAGAATGATTAAATACAGAGTAAAGGTGAAAAGATCTGGATGGTCTCTTATGATACAAAGGTCTCATTTCAAGGATCATCATTTATTTTATTCCCAAAGCTACCTGCATTCCACATAAATTTGATGTTCCCTCACTTTTATTGTTGACAATTATTTTAATCGGAATCAAAAAATCATGCAATTGAGACTATAGAAAGAGTTATTTCAGGGGTGAATCCCAAAGTCATTTAAGTTTCCTGTGTGAATAATATTGTGTGTCCCTCATTCTGGGATGTTTGCGCACATTGCATTCCATGTTTTGGCCTTGGTATGTTGGGAGAAATGGTTACACAAACAGCACTAACACACAGGAAATAATGCACACAACTAGAAATATGCTAGCAGGGGAAGAATACTCCATGGTAGTAACTTAGGACTCATGCTCCCTGGCCCAAATGAAAGGTATTCAAAATTTAATGATTCAGTGACACAACTTTCTGTAGCAAGCAAACTGAATTTGCCATCTTGTTACAAAGCAACAGCCCAGGAGCACCCTGCACTTTCTCTTTTTATTTCCCCCAAATTCAAGCTGCAATATTGAAAAAGTTTTCTCTCGGAGCTTTCTCCTTACCACCCTAAAAGCTGGCTTTGCTTGAAGACATCCATCTCCTCCTGCATGAAAGTGAAACTAACTGATCTCAGCAGTAGTCTGCAGCTAAGACAAAGGACACATCTGTGTTTCTCTGCTGATTTTCAGTTTATATCAATAAGGAATTGGTTGCTAAGTTTTCTTTCTTTAAATTAGTTGCCTTTTTGCAAAACTCCAATAAAACCCTCAAATTAAGTCAAATATTTTAATTTTTAAATGTTTATGGACCAGATTCCTCAGTCCTCCAAGTTTCCTTTGTGCCACTTAGACAATGTAAAGTGAACTTAAAGCAGCCAGAGATTTGTACTGGCAAACTGCCCCTGTTTATGGGGGAATCTCTAATGGTATAAAGCTCAGAGGCATCTCTGATATCTCATATGCCAGAGGGGAAGGATAGAATATTGGGGATGAAGAGAAAAGGCAAAGGGGTGTGACAAGAAAGGAGACTGGCAGGAAGCTCCTCCACACCCAATCGTCTACTGATGTAAGGTTCCTGAGACACCTGGCATTGCCAATTTAAGTGCCTCTCCTGGCAACTTTAACTTACACTGAGGCCAGGGTATGATATTGCCAGCCTTACTTCTCCGCTGCTGCTGGCATCAACACTGCCTTCAGAGCTGGGTTTTTGGCCAGCAGCCACCATGCTCCAGCCACCCATCTCTGAAGGCTGTGCAATACCATGCCTCTCCTACAATAGCCGTCCACACACACACACACCCCGCGACCCTCTTTTGTGTCAGGACCCCCACAATTACAACACCATGAAATTTAAGATTTAAATATCTGAAACCGTTAAATTCAAGATTTTTAAAATGCTATGACTGTTAAATTTACCGAAATGGACCGTGAATTTGGTAGGGTCTTAATAATAGTTAATAGGGCCTGTTGATTGTACATGCTGCTTTTGTTTGCTTCTGCTGTTTTTGTTCTGTTTGGGCTCTTTATAAATCTTCCCATAAAGGGGTACCTGGAGAAAAGGGACCCCCCCTGACTGATGGCTGTTTATTTTATTTTTGGTCTGGGAAATTAGTGCACCAGCCCACACCTGGGTTCAATTTCTGGCTCTATCATTGCTTTCCTGGGTGAGCATGAGCATGTGACTCTTTGCCTGTCCCTCAGGTTCTGCAACTGTAAAATTGGGATAATAATACTGACCTCCTTTGTAAATTTCTTTGGGACCTATGGATGAAAAATGATATATAAGAGTTAGGTTTATTTTATTAACAAGGTGAGTGTTTGCCTGATATGAAAGGATTTCAGTGCTGCCTTTTAGTTCCTGCTCTGGCACATCATTACTTCATTGTGCAAACAGTCTAACAGTGATGGGTGCAGTATAATGCCTTGTGACGGGATTCACTCACCACTGCGGTGCCTCCTACTGGCTGTCCCAGGGATTAGCTTTGCTAGCCAGTGCACCCTTTTCTGGTGGTGTCTTACCACTGTCACTTCTGCTCCAGGACCCACATCACTCCCAGGACCCTGGTGTCCTCTTCATGACACATTCCTCTGGCTGTGTCACGCTCTGTTCTCCCACATTCCAGGGGGAATGCAGTCTGCTGTCCAGCCACTTCCCTCAGTGGCAACTGCAGCCACTTCCTCAGTGGCGGGGCGGAGGGCACCTGGGCCTACCCATTACTCCAGGTCCCAGACCAGCCCCTCTGTAGATGGCAGCCATGTGCTGCATCCCCTCCAACCTCTCAGTCCATTTGTCTAGGCCACTTCCCTGCAGCCCCAGTACCTTCTTTGCCCTTGCCTTAGGGCCTCAGCCTGCAACTCCCAGCCACCAGCTCTTCCCCAGCTCCCCATGTCCTTGCTAGCAGCACTGCTGTGTCCAGGGTGCTTGCTTTCTTCCACCTGTAAGGCAGCCAGCAACTGAAGCTGCTCTGCCCTGCAGCCCTTCTTATATGGGCCAGTCTGGCCCTGACTGGCTGCTCCTCACAGCCCCTCTCTACTTGTCTGCCTCCTGTGCAGCCTCCCCAGGGCTCTGTTACCCTTTATGGGCCAGTGTGGGGCAGATGACCCATCACATGCCTGCTATAAACTACAAAGACACTAGTCAAAATATCAAATCTTCTTGATAAAAATTAACATGTGCATAAGAATGAGTGTGTTGTGGCCCTGCAGGGTTTATAACTATCAGATTCACAGCTTCATTTCTCATGTAGTATTCACCACTAGCCTTCTGGTCATGCACTTGGGTGTTTTGTGCCAGAGAGAGAGAGAGAGAGAGGCAGAAAAATAGTCTTATATATTTGATCATACATGTTAGTTTCATTGATTTGCCCTCTCCCCTTATGATGTCTGCTGTGTCTTCCAGTTTAAGTATTTCACTTACATATGCAGTGCTGCTGTATAACCTCTCTTTTAAATGTGTAAATATAAATGCAAAAAAAGGGAAAGAAATGGTATGGAAGATCTAACAAAGGACTAGATTGTGAGTTCACTCTCAACCCTTAGCAGAGGGCAGTGCACAGTTACACTACCCCAGAAGCAGAGCAAGGAGGGAGTTGTAACTCCTTCCCTGGCTCCTCCATTACTCCCTGGGGGAAATAATCTCCTGCTGCTGCTGGTCTATACCAGTAACAAATTACTTTTCCCGTCACATCGTCTCAGCTGTGCTGGCCACTGCATGGGGAGGGAGCAAAGTCAAGGCTTCTGTCTGTTCTCTTTTCCTACCCAGCCCTTGAGTGGGAAAGAGAGTGATATGCCGTGTAGGTAGCCTTCACAGGAGAGTAAGGAAGGCACCTTGCTTCCCCCAATCTTTTGCATAGATAAGTAGCATGAACCACAATCTTGCCCTCTCTGACATCCACATGTCACTGTTTCAATATTCTTCAAACCATTCAGCACATCTGGAGCATCTAAATTCAGCAGCCTTGGTGATTCATATGCTTAACTAAAGTATGACTAATAGAACCTTATCTTGGGCTCACTCTGCAGATGGAAGTTACACTGATCCTCAGTGAGGGTTCCTCAGGTGACCTAAGGGAAGGACATGGTTGTATTATTTCAATTTTGTTTGCCTCTAAAGTTATTATATTTCATGGAGAATCACCTTTTTGGTGAAGAAAATCTCTACATAGCTACTGAAAAGTACATTGCTTTTTCAAATATTAATCATAGAATCATAGAATATTAGGGTTGGCGGAGACCTCAGGAGGTCATCTAGTCCAATCCCCTGCTCAAAGCAGGACCAACACCAACTAAATCATCCCAGCCAAGGCTTTGTCAAGCCAGGCCTTAAAAACCTCTAGGGATGGAGATTCCACCACCTCCCTAGGTAACCCATTCCAGTGCTTCACCACCCTCCTAGTGAAATAGTGTTTCCTAATATCCAACCTAGACCTCCTACACTGCAACTTGAGACCATTGCTTCTTGTTCTGTCATCTGCCACCTCTGAGAACAGCCTAGCTCCATCCTCTTTGGAACCCCCTTTCAGGTAGTTGAAGGCTGCTATCAAATCTCCCTCACACTTCTCTTTTGCAGACTAAATAACCCCAGTTCCCTCACCCTTTCCTCGTAAGTCATGTGCCCCAGCCCCCTAATAATTTTCGTTGCCCTCTGCTAGACTCTCTCCAATTTGTCCACATCCCTTCTATAGTGGGGGGACCAAAACTGGATGCAATACTCTAGGTGTGGCCTCTCCAGTGCCGAATAGAGGGGAATAATCACTTCCCTCGATCTTCTGGCAATGCTCCTACTAATACAGCCCAATATGCCATTGGCCTTCTTGGCAATGAGGGTACACTGCTGGCTCATATCCAGTTTCTCATCCACTGTGATCCCCAGGTCCTTTTCTGCAGAACTGCTGCTTAGCCAGTCGGTCCCCAGCCTGTAGCGGTGCATGGGATTCTTCCTTCCTAAGTCCAGGACTTTGCACTTGTCCTTGTTGAACCTCATCAGATTTCTGTTGGCCCAATCCTCCAATTTGTCTAGGTCACTCTGGACCCTATCCCTACCCTCCAGCATATCTACCTCTCCCCGCAGTTTAGTGTCACCTGCGAACTTGCTGAGGGTGCAATTAATCCCATCATCCAGATCATTGATAAAAATGTTGAACAAAACCGGCCCCAGGACCAACCCCGGGGCACTCTGCTTGATACCAGCTGACAACTAGACATCGAGCAGTTGATCACTACCCGTTGAGCCTGACAATCTATCCACCCTATAGTCTATTCATCCAATCCATACTTTTTTAACTTGCCGGCAAGAATACTGTGGGAGACTGTATCAAAAGCTTTGCTAAAGTCAAGATATATCATATCCACTGCTTTCCCCATATCCACAGAGCCAGTTATCTCATCATAGAAGGCAATCAGGTTGGTCAGGCATGACTTGCCCTTGGTGAATCCATGTTGACTGTTCCTGATCACCCTCCTCTCCTCCAAGTGCTTCAAAATGGATTAGTTGAGGACCTGCTCCATGATTTTGCCAGTGACTGAAGTGAGACTTTCAGAAATTAGAAGTTTGTTGTAGTTTGCTTTGTCTTACTCCCAATGAGTTAAGTTAAAAATATTCACTAAGTGCAACTATTTTACTGTCTGCTTTCATTCACTCCCACTAATTGACAGCTGGACGGGTCTGGTTTACAATGCCTTTTTATGGATTATTATGAATTCTTATAATGTAAAGGCTACTCTTTGTGATGACAAAGCCTTTCCTGTAGGCTTTATTTGAGGGAGGTTCTTTTTTATCTTACTACTGTAGCTGCCTGGGGCTATTTCATATTGACACGACCAATCTGTTGCTAATAATTACACCTTAATTCATATGAGGGGAAGAGAACCTAAGCATCATTTAATGTAGACTATTAGATGTTACTCAGTTTGGGAAATTTTAGTAGCAATAAATACACATATGTTTTCTCAGGGTTATTTAACAGAAAATCTCTGGAGGCAATCCTGCTAAATGGATTTTTATGTCAGAGGATTTTATGTATTTATTCTAGAATAATATGTACTATTTACTTTCTTAATAAGTCCTGAGAAATGTCTTATTCTATATTATTTTTCTTCCTGGAGTTAAATTTGTTTTGATTTTTTCCCCTTCATTCTCTTTCTGAAAGAGGTTTCATTGTCAACTTGAGATTTGCCATAACATACAGATGGGCTGATTTTTACAGCAGTAGAGTTACCTGCAATTTTATAAACAAAATATATGCATAATGTAAGTGTTTAAGCACTTAATTACTCTAAAAGGGGTGAAGCCCTGTTTGATGTTCTGCTACTTTAAGATTAAATTTTAACACAAAATATGAATTCCAGAGCTCAGTCCTGTGTGGAGCAGGTGAGTGTTGCATATATTAGAACAGGTAAACAGTGATGAGCGAGACCTGGGAAAGGGGAAATGAAGTCCTGCAAGTAGGGGAGTGGGTGCTTAGGGGCTTGAGGATTACTACAGAATCTCTCAGTGGGGAAGAGCTAAATTTAGGACTTTCTGCTGAGCACTCCAGTGCTGAGACAACAAAACATGTAAGTATATACTTAACTGCAAGCATGTGGTTGCAACGGAAAAACTTATTCACACAAAGTTCTAAGCATGTGCTTAAGTGCCTTCTTAGACTGAGGTCTCAGCACTTTGCAGGACTGAGCCCTGGTGCTTGAAGTTACTTGCAACCTGGCATAGCCGTTGCACTTGCCTTGGAGTATAATATATCTGTGCAAGCTACTGTGCACTACACAAGGATCGGGACCTAAGTGTTCGCCTCTATTCAGCTTTCTGTTATATGTATTTTGTTGTGGTTTACTGCTGATAGTAAGTTTTTGCCAAGGGCTTGTCTACATGAGGAAATTTACCAACATAACGATACTGGTATAATTCTACTGCTACAGCAACATAAGATAAACTGGAAAAAGGCTCTCTTATTCTGGAATAAGTATGTCCATATAGGAAGTTATATCAGTAAAACTGAAATGGTAGAATTATGCTAGTAATTTTCCCTATGTAGACAAGAGATTTGTACAGTGCTCAGCACAATGGGGCTCTGATATCAGTTGGAGCCTCTAAGTGCTACTTGTAACAATAATAGTTTACATTATTAGCACACTTCAGAGATGAAAACGACGATATCAGCCAATCAGACATTACAGAATATTCCCAGGAGCGGAGAAGTAAGACATATGTTTGTTTAAAAAGTGGGAAGCTCCAACTCTGAGTGTTTTTACCTATGATGGGTTTTTCCCCAACAGTCCTGTGACCTTACCCACAAAAAACCCTGCCTTCAATATCCTATGAGCTTCTGGTTTCATGTAGATATGTAGTTTCTTTCATATAGATTTTTTTTTCTTAATTGTCTTTAAACACAGAACAAAACACAGGTGTAGATAGAACTGGATAGACAACTATCATTCAGCTAATCAGAATTTCACCTGCTCGTGTGGAGTACAACTGAGACTCGTCATCAAAGCATTTGCTTGAGGAGTGCATATTATAATGCTGGCTGTGACATGAAGAGTTTCCTGCATAGCAACCAAAAGCATTGCCAACAAGCCACAGGTGTCCAGCACCTGAGGAAGAGACAATGTGATAATTGTAGACACCACTCATAGAATCATAGAATATCAGGGTTGGAAGGGACCTCAGGAGGTCATCTAGTCCAACCCCCTGCTCAAAGCAGGACCAATTCCCAACTAAATCATCACAGCCAGGGCTTTGTCAAGCCTGACCTTAAAAACCTCTAAGGAAGGAGATTCCACCACCTCCCTAGGTAACCCATTCCAGTGCTTCA